>BDUI01008442.1:18859-29215 GCA_002335545.1 Apodemus speciosus
GGATCTCTGAGTTCAAGATCATCCTGGTCTGCATAGAGGGTTCTAGGATGGGCAGTACTAAGTAGAGAGGCCTTGACTTAAACAAACAAAAACAGGCAGGGAAGTGCTTGAAGCAGACAACCTATTGTCACCTTGTGACCTCCATATATGTACACCCGTTAGCAAGTCACCTACAAACGGCACACCATACCACACCACATTCCTCACATATGTAAGGTAGATGTGTTAAAGAATAGTCAGGATTTGGTAAGTAATTGGTTGGTGGGAAGCAAGGGTGGGGTGGTGTCACAGTTAATTCCTAACCTTGCAGCTGGAATAGCTCTGAGTCTGGATCTGCATTTAGGGAGGATGCCCCTTCCGGACATGCAACGCGTGAGATGCCTGTAAGCTCTCTATATAGTGGTATATGAAGTATAGGGACGAGTAACTCACAGGGTGAACTAACAGACTGATCATTTGGGAGTTGGTGACATACAGTTGTGCATAGGATAGGCCCCGATGAGCCACTGCTGAGAGAGCAGCAGGGTAAGGAGGGTAGTGGCCTTGCGTCAGAGGGCAGCAAAGAAGGGGACAGAAGCAGGGATCCAGGAAAGACATCCCTGAAGAGGGGGAGGGCACCGGAGGCTGTGACCTTAGGAGACCTAGGGGGTGTTGCTGAAAGGGCAAATATTGAGCAAAACTATACATAAGGTGTTCTGCCGTCCAACCTCAGTGGGCCAAAACCTGAAAATAACTAGTAACCGTAGCCTGAGAAATGCTGGCAGATGGAGGCGCGGCAGCCGTGCTGAGGGAGAAGTTAGCAGGAGGGGAGAGAAGGTGTAGTCAGTAGGATTTGGTTTGATCATTTTGGGCCCTGGGAGGGCTGAGAAGGGGATCAAGGGTACCCCGAGTTCATGTGTGGTAGCTGAGTGAGTGATATGTGTTTGCTTGGGGCAACCTGTGGAGATGACTTTGAGGGAGGTGGATGCTGAGGCAACGCTGGAACTTTCCAGATGGGAGGCCGGGCTGACATTTGGTTCTGAGTCTTGAGCCTCAGAGTTCTCAGAGTCTACCATCTGGGCATTCCTGACTCCCATATAGAGTCTGGGGGAGTCAAGAGCATGGAAATGGGGGCTGGAGATCCGGCTTGGCAGTTAAGAGCACTTGCTGCTTTTGCAAAGGACACAGGTTCAGTTCCCACCACCCACATGGTGACTTAAAACCTTTTGAAACTTCAGTTCTAAGGGATCTGGYGCTCTTCTCTGACCTCCATGAGCACGGGCCATATACCTTTGTGCCCATACATACACGTAGGCAGACACTCATACACAGAAAATAAAAATAAATCCTGGGGCTGGAGAGATGACTCAGCAGTTAAGAGCACTGACTGCTCTTCCAGGGGGTCCTGACTTCAAATCCCAGCAACCATATGGTGGCTCACAACCATCTGTAATGGGATCTGATTAACACACTCTTCTGGTGTGTCTGAAGACAGCGACAGTGTACTCACATATATAAAAATAAATAAATCTTTAAAATAARCAAGTCTTTTTTAAAAGCATGGAGATTAATCAAGCCAACAAGTGTTTACCTAGCACTTGCTGAATGCAGACATTTTTGTGGGCGCTTAGACCCACCAATGAGTAAGACACCCAGTTAGTGCAAGGAGCAGCGAGGGCATGGGAGTTGGAGTGAGGAGGGAGTGTGAGATGGAAGTGGGCATAGACCAGATTCTATAGACTGGAAGATGACAAAGGTCTCTCCTGGCCCAGACTGTTGTCGGAAAGGCAGGGACTTGGCAAGATGAGAGAGTCCATGTAGGACTTCTTTATACAAGCTCCCGAGCAAAAAAAGAAGTCCCTTTGTGCAAAGAGTGGGTGGCCTGTCCTGGATGGGGGGAGGGCTGTACTTGGTCCTGAGACCTCCTCTTTACGGGGCCGGACAATGGGGACCCTTGTGATTGGAGTTGGGGGCCAAGTAGCCCCTTCAGTGATGAGATTCCTTAGCCAGGAAGCATGTGACCCCAAGACCTCAGCTGCTCGCCACAGGAGATGGGGAGGGGCTCAACTCCCTTTGGAAGCTTTCTAGAGACAGTGTTGGAGCTTGTCTGGGGCTGAAGGAGGTAGAAGTGGGTGGTCATGGGAGTGGCTCTGCTTGCAGGGGCTGGGGGCAGCATCAAAGCTGGTTCAGCCTCAGAAGGGAGAGCAGGGGCTGCTGCCCCGTGGCCCAGTGGGTGGAGGCAGACCAGAGCCTTGGCAATTCTGTCTTGTGTATCTTCAGAGGACACAGCATGGCGTTGGAGAGGATCGTCAGTTCAGCCCTCCTTGCCTTCGTTCAGACACACCTTCCAGAGGCAGACCTCAGGTAAGGGCAGCTCCTTCTGAAGGAGCAGGCCGAGTTCAGAGAGGGTGTTGTAAGACGATTCTGTGTGCGCTAGCCAGTGAACAGGTGATTAGAAATTCTTCAGCCCTGATCTACAGTGGGAATGGAGCCCCAGTCCTCTGCAAGAACAGTGAGCCCTCAACCACTGGGCCATTGTGCTAAGCCCTATTTTTGTTTTCAAAATTAATTTCTCTGTGTGGGGGTGGGGGTGGGTAGCTACTTCACATGGGTGCTGGAATTAAGCTTGGGTCATCTGAAGAACAGTCGGTGTTCTGAACTCTGGTGCCGTCTCTGCAGCCCTGGAGAGTTGATATGGATTTGCGTAGATGTGCTTCTCTCACATGTTATGTCTGTCACCTACACTGGCTGACTGAGAGCTAAGCTGAAGGACTTGGGAGGAGGCAGGCCTCAAGGACTGAGGGGTGAAGTCTTAGACTAGGTCGGGCTGCTGCACATATCCAGTGTCCTGCCCGGTGGACTTGCTCTTTCCTACAGTGGCTTGGATGAGGTCATCTTCTCCTACGTGCTTGGGGTCCTGGAGGACCTTGGCCCCTCAGGGCCATCAGAGGAGAACTTTGATATGGAGGCCTTCATCGAGATGATGGAGGCTTATGTGCCTGGCTTTGCCCACATCCCCAGGTAAGGCTTGCCTAGGGCAAAAAGGAGGAGGGGGCTGGCTGGCTGGGGCTGGGCAGAGTGGTCCCCTCACCACCTCTGCCGTTTCAGGAGTATAGTAGGAGACATGATACAGAAGCTCTCGGGGCAGCTGAGCGATGCTAGGAACAAAGGTGAGTTTGGGGACCTGGTATTTGGAGGATGCACACCCCACCCAAGCCCTGCCAAATCCGATTCCCTCTCTGCCTCTTGAAGAGAACCTGCACCCACAGAGCTCCTGTGTCCAAGGTCAGGTGCCCATTTTTCCAGAGACCCCGAGGCAACCTGAAAAGCTCAAAGAAGAGAGCAGGCCTCCTGCTGCTACCGGGACCCCCCCAGATGAGGTACTGCTAAAGGGGAGCACCCACGAGAGACCCCGGGCTGGGAAAGGAAGGTGTGGAGCCTACTGTTACATCTGTGCCCACAGGCAGCGGCTGCTCAGGAAGACCTGCCAGGAGTAGATGTGCTCTTGGAGATATTCCCTACCTGTTCTATGGAGCAGGCCCAGTGGGTGCTGGCCAAGGCTCGGGGGGACTTGGAAGAAGCCGTGCAGATGCTGGTAGAGGGCAAGGAAGAGGGGCCTCCAGGCTGGGACGGCCCGAGTCAGGTATCCTCTCTCAGCCCACCCCCYGCCCCGCCCCAGTAACATCAATCCTATTAGGCATTCTCACTAATTACAACTCATGCCTATTCCCCTGTTGTTACCACTGGGCCTAGAATGGGTCTCCTGTATCTGCAGGACTTGCCCAGGCGCCTCAGAGGCCCCCAGAAGGATGACTTGAAGTCTTTCATCCTTCAGAAGTAAGTCTGGGCTGGGCCGGGCCTCGGAGGGTCTCCCAGGCGGCCGGAGCTTCATGCAGCCCCTTTGGCAGGTACATGATGGTGGACAGGGCAGAGGACCAGAAGACTCACCGACCCATGGCTCCCAGGGAGGTAAGACAGGCTTGCAGCTGGCGGCGTGGAGTGAGCCGTACCAACCCCTGGTTTTAGTCATTCATTGCCTGATTGCCTGACAGGCCCCCAAGAAGCTCATCCGATACATTGACAACCAAGTAGTGAGCACCAGAGGAGAGCGATTCAAAGATGTACGGAACCCTGAGGCTGAAGAGATGAAAGCCACGTACATCAACCTCAAGCCAGCCAGAAAGTACCGCTTCCACTGAGGCAGTGGCTGGACGCTGCTGAGTACTGCAGATCCCAGAGGGATGCGGAAACCCTCCCATCTGCCCTGCCCCTTCGCCATGCCCTTGCTCTGGTGTTCTATTGTTCCTTGGAGCTTCCTTCAAGAGCACAGTAAAGGTGGCCCAAGGAAGGCGTACGCTCCGTCTAGTCATTTCTGCCCCCGGGAAGATACTGTCTGGCCTGTCCCCAGCGTCACATCCCCTATGCACCAGGCAGGAAGGGGTACAAAGCTCTTTATTTGAACTTCCAGGGTGGGACAGGGCATATCACAGGTCCCTCAACCACAGACCCYCACAGTTCAGTTTCCCTATGGCTCAGTGTCAAGCCCCGACTACACAGTCCAGCTGTGCACCCACCCCAAGGAAAGTCAGTCAGACCTGTAGGTTGACAAAGGGAGCGAAGCCAGCCATRTCCTGGAGTAGCACCAGCGCCTGGTGCAGCGGTGGCTCCACGTCGATGTCCACACCGCGCTTCCGCAAGCGGCTCAGGCTGGGCTCTGCCACATGGTGGCAGTGCCGCACCCGCAGAGAGCGCAGCGCCGGGCAGTACTCCGCCAGCGTCCTGAGGGAGGAGCAGGGTGATGCTAGGTGCTGAAGGCCCTCTCACGCCCTGGGCCTGCCCACTCAACCTGCAGCTGGCTCCAGCAAATTCTAKGTTTCCCTCCAGCTCAAGGTCTGCTCTTTCTTACTGTACCTAAGGGAAGGGGCCAGGATGGAATTACAGACTCACTGGGCTTCTGGCTCTTAAGAGAATACCAACCCATAGTGTTTCAAGTGTTTCAAGATTACCCACCTTGTTGCAGAAATGCCAGAAATCAACTTTATGTGACATCTCTCAGTGTGTCAATCTTGGCTCAGAAGGTTGGGTTTTTTTTTGTTTGTTTGTTTCTTTGTTTGTTTTTTCCTTTTGTTTTGTTTTTTCAAGACAGGGTTTCTCTATATAGCCCTGGCTGTCCTGGAACTCACTCTGTAGACCAGGCTGGCCTCGAACTCAGAAATCTGCCTGCCTCTGCCTCCCAAGTGCTGGGATTAAAGGCATGTGCCGCCACTGCCCGGCTTGTTTTGTTTTTAATTGTACACTTTCTAGCCTAAAAAAATTCCAGGTCAGCCGGGCGGTGGTGGCGCACGCCTGTAATCCCAGCACTCTGGGAGGCAGAGGCAGGCGGATTTCTGAGTTCGAGGCCAGCCTGGTCTACAGAGTGAGTTCCAGGCCAGCCAGGGCTATACAGAGAAACCCTGTCTCGATAAAAAAAACCAAATCCGGAAAAAAAAAAAATTCCAGGTCTTTCAGATGGGTCTTTGACAAGTACAACCCGCYTCCCTATCCCCAAAGTGACTGCCCACTTCCTACCGTACCGCCCCCCACCCCCCAGCCCCCGTGCCCAGGCACCTGACACCGTCGCTTCCGACCCGAAGGCAGCCGGTGAGGTCTAGGTGCTCGAGTTGCGGGCAGTTTCGAGCCAACTCTTGGACCGCAGTGTCCCCCACATTGGCGTTGACTGCTAACGAGAGGCTGCGGAGGCCTGCGCCGCGTCTCTGCGCCAGGTACACGATGGCCTCGTCCTTGAGTTGGCGACAGGCAGTAAGGTCTAGCTCCTCCAGAGCCGGGCAGCGGTCAGCGAGGCCACGCAGTGCCAGCCCGTCCACCCAGTCACAGTGAGCGAGCGAAAGGCGCTGCAGACGCGGGCAGCCCTCGGCCAGCGCCCCGAGCGCTCGGCGACTCAGTTGGCCGCAGCCGGCCAGTGCTACGCTCCGCAGCTGCGGATTCCGTGCCAGCACCGGCACCAGGTCCTCGTCCGACAGCCATTCGTGACACGGAGCCAGCGCCAGCTCCTGCAGCCCCTCAGCATCCCGCAGGAGCCGCACTAGTGCCGCCCGTGGAATCTGTGGACCCACCTGCGGGCGGGAGGCACGGAGACTCAGGCTGTCCCCGGGGCGGGCCACTGCCCGGCAGCCGCCTAACCTGGGGACTCTGCCACCTGCCCTCCCAGGAGAGACACCGAGCTCCCTCCGAGTCGCTGCCCAGTACTCGCCCTCTAGAGTTCTCCACGTCGYCCCCGGGGTCGGGAAGGGGGCGCAGCGGGGGCCGGCCTGGAGGCGGGGCGACGGTGGTACCCACGCGGGGGCGGGGCGCGGGGCGGGGCGGGGGCGGGGCTCCGGGCCCCGGCTCACCTGAGCGGCGTCGAAGCGGCGCAGCCTCGCAAGGTGCAGCTGAACGAGCGCCCGGAAGGCGCGACTGACGCGCTGCAGCCGSAGCAGCTGGCGCAGCGGGACCCAGTTCAGGACGTGCGGGAGCAGCACGTCTTCCCAGGGCAGGTCCAGGAGCCTGAGGGGAAAGCGGCGTTGACGTCTCCCGGCCGCTGTTACGTGCGAGTCCTTCTGTTACACCCCAGAGTCCCGGCTGGCAAGAGGGATCCGCGTCCGGCCCGGACTCAGCTGTCCTCCCGCGAGTCTCTTCCCCACCCCCCTCCTTAGGCCCCTCCAGTGCTCGGTACCTGACAGCTCCTGGTTCTTGCTCCCCTCCGGACTGCTCCTTTGGTGGCTCCATCGTTGTCTACTGCGCGTGCGCAGTAAGCTCTGCTTGCTTTGGCCTTGAAGCGGCTGCGGCGAACCCGCCTCCTTGGTCTGAAGAGACAGACCGATTTAATCGAGCGCGGTCTCACTGAGAATCCTTATCGGGAAGCTTTTCGSATGGACCCCGAAACTGAGGCAGAACAGACCAGTGATGTACCATTAGATGTCTTCTCAGCTACAGGGCTTGAAGCCCGAGGCCGGAGTGGCGGCGAGCGAAGCCTGCTTTCGGTCTTCGTTGCGGGCCAGTAGCCGCCTCTGAGTGGGGATGGGAGGAGCAGACAAGGCCAAAGGCAGAAGGGGCGGAGCCAGGGCTCCTAGGTTACCGAGTGCCTCCTTCTGTCCTCTGGTCGCCGCTAAGCGACTTTGGAAAAAGAAAAGGGCGAGAGACTGCCCAGACTGTGACTATAACCGTGGTAGGTGCTCAAGAAGCAATTGCCAAAAGACTGCATTAAATGGGCGACGCCAGGGCTTTTATTATCAAGCAAACGTGTTTAAACCTGCCATTCCTTGTGAATTGTGAAGTGCACAATCATGACATCCATCTCTTTCCGCTTCAGGGCAGCGTAGGCCGGCTCTTTGCCTAGGGAGAAAGGACAATGTAGGACCAGCCAGGTCTGCTTTCCAGCCGTCCCGAGTCCGAGAGGAAAGCAGGCTCAGCGCAGCCCACTGGCYGTACTGCGGCTTGACTGGCCCCGCATTAATTGTAGGGACAGTGACTTCCCGAAGCTCCATCACCAGGCTTCCCTTTCACTGCGCCCCCAGATACCAAGCCCAAGTCTCTCTCTGGGGGACCCCTGGCGTAATCTTTTCCTCCAGCATCTGAGGTGGGTTTGGGGCGTGCAAAAGACTGTAGGGCCGCTGCATCCTCCATGGTTGCGCGCCCTTGTGGAAACATTTCAGCCGCTTCATAACGAAAGCTGCTTCCCATCCGTTAGCTCATCGGGGGCTTGGGTACATCAGCAAAGGGAGGAAGGACCGTCCATTTTAAAGACAGGCAAACCGAGGCTCTAGGGAGGAAGCTCCCTAACCAGGATCAAACGAAGCAAGGATAAAGAACCCAGAAATCCTGGTTTTCCCAGAATTCCATCTCCACTACCTCATTACTCAATGTAGCATAAAGGGTGAAGTCAACCAGCACCGGAAGACAGAAGAGGGTGAAGGCGGACGAGGGGATTGCTTCCTCGTCTCGGCCTACTTGGGGAAGGGGTAGCCTGGAAGGATCTCTGCAAGATAGTCGTGGGCGCGCACCACCTCCGGGCGCGCGCCTCCCCCCCTTTGTTCGCGCCTTTGCGCTTGCGCATTACGACAAATCTGGCGCTGTCCCCTTCAGCACCTCGCGGAACTCGCGCCACCCCTTCCCGCGGTGAGCCCCGCGCACCCCCGCTTTGAACGTCCTCGCACCCTCTGGCCACCCGAATCGACCCTCTCTTCCTTCCCAGGTCATAACCTGCCGGTCTTGGCCTTCCAAAGGAGAATAGTTACCATAGTAACCCGTGTGGCGTTTTCCTAAAATAGCCAGACCCCTTTCCACCCTGGCCAAGGGCACAAGGTTTGCCTGTGCTTCTTGTCCCAGTCTCGGGGTCATCCCTTCTAAACTCTCGCTCCTGAAAAGACGGGACGATTAACCTAGGCAGCAAGGAAGTTCTTCCTGGAGTCTGACTTATCCTTCCTCTGCACTCCGGGTTGGGGTTCAGGACAGGACTCCTGGGCCTGAGGTTCAGAACCCCGAAGTGTTTATGACTGCATTCGCTTGATGTCCCTTCCACAGTTGGGTCTTCTGATTTTAGGGGGCGGGTCCGATCTACTCCGTACSGTGTGCTTTGCGTGGCCGCGTGCTTGTGGGGGCGGGAGCGCGTGTGGCATGTAACAGGTCATGTGGCAGTCTCCTAGGGACACGCGTGGGGTCTGGAGCAGGACAAGCGAATGCAGCTGGACCCTACGTGTGGTTCAGATGATGGACGAGAGAGAACACGAGTGGGGTGGGGCATATGAGGGTTTAGGGAACAGAACGGGGTTTTCCACATTCTCCCTTTCCTCTGGTGTGAGTGAGTCTTAGGTAGTGACTAGGTGGTGGCATTCTTTGGGACTTAGGGCCCTGCAAAAGGAGGGAGGTTGGGGGGGGGGATTAGCGTTGCTTGAGCAGAGCGTGGGGAGGGGTGGAGGAGGGACTGAGAGGCGGGCGGGCCTGGAGCAAGCGGGAGCCGTGCTGCCTTTACAGCTGAGCGGGGCCCAGCCTCTCTGCCTCTCTCCGATTCCAGCTCCTGACGAGCAGCGGTGAGTACTGGGGAGCCTTGGAGGAGGGCCTGCACAGGGGAGGTCCAGCTCCTGTTGAGCTTCAAGAACCCGTGTGGTGGGGGTGCTGCTTCTGACAGCTTTCTCTACCCTCCTTTGCCATCAGAGGCCCGGTTTTCTTTTATGGTCCCATCCTGGGTTGGACAAGATATTTCATACCCCTGGAGTTGGGGGAGAGGGATGTGGTGTAACCCCCTCACCCAGACTTGGTTACTGGTGGGGGGGGGGAGGGAATGTGTGTCTCTGATTCCGTGTGTAAATATACATCTGTGTTTATGATTGTGCCGAGGAGGTCTCTGAAACACCTGTTTCTGTGTGCATCAGAGGATGAGAGCCTGAATTTTGGGAACCTCTTTGTGTGCTCCTGTTTGGTGATCCGTGTGTGTGTGTGTGTGTGTGTGTGTGTGTGTGTGTGTGTAAAACAAGCATGTGCATTTCCGTCATACACATATTTGTTATGACTGTGATTGTATGAGGGTGTGTCTATGAGCAGTACTGCGTGTGTACTGGAGGGTATTGCCTATGAATGTGTTAACTGCACTGATACTTTGTTCTTCTGCATGTGTGTCTATGAATTCATGTGTGTGTTTGTGTCCGTGTGTGTGCATGCATGTACTGGTATGGAAAACAGAATGTCTCTTCCCCGAGGTTAGGGCCTCTTCAGACCTTCCTCCTCCCTTCTTCCCTCTCAACACGTCAACACCCCRTGCAACCCCTTCTCTTCCCTCCCCTTCAGAGCAGCATGATTTATTTCTCCATTCTAAGTAAGGTCCCCCGTAAGTGGAACTATAGAGGACCCACAGGSTCTATGATCCGGAAGATAAGATATGATACCGGCCTCCACCCCAGAAAGAGTTCCCCACKGCCCCAGAACTGAACTCGATGAACTGAATTAGCCTGCTCTGTCATCATAAAGTGATCTCAGGGCTCCCAGACCGAAGGAGAGGAGCCACTGAGTAAGATGCTCCTTTCCCTGTAAGCTTTCCGAAGCAGGAGTCCCCCCCCCCCTGCACCCCGGGGTTAGGATGGGTGATTCCATATTCCCAGGATGGGTCTCTGGACCTTAGAAGGCCCAACCCACCTTCCCGTCCGTCTCTGCTGTGCTGCCTGCCTGCCTGACTCCAGTGCACTCCACCCATGCTCCCCTTCCTCTCTTGCAGGCCTGTCTGAAGAGCATGCAGCCCCCTCACTCCCTGCCTGGCCTCGCCATCCCTGCCCCCCCAGCCTGACCCCCCGGCTCCAGCATGGCCCAGGGTGCCATGCGCTTCTGCTCAGAAGGCGACTGTGCCATCTC
>BDUI01008443.1:35340-51121 GCA_002335545.1 Apodemus speciosus
TGTATAGATTCTTTGGCTTCAAATAGATACTTTTATGTAAGACCCTCTCCATCATATGTTAATAAAAATTTGGATTAATTTAATGAAATTGGTGGCAAAAATGTGGTTTTTTTTTCCTTCTTACCAACAATGCAATACTGTTAATGCACAAAGACAGGACCTTGTCATCTGTAACAGGGCTACCAAAAACTGCCACCAGCTGTCTGATGGTGCCTGGCATTCACAGAGGCCCATGAAGCTGGGGGAGAAGAGAGCAAGAGATAGGCAGTAACAAGCCCTGGAGAGGCATGCCAGAGTCAAGGGATTTGCATAGTAAAATTGAAAGCATATTTGCATTCGGGAATCAAACGCATGCATTACCACTGTCCTGGAAATAGGCTGACTCAGACCATACRACTAAATAAAAGAATAATGTTTACTCAGAACTGATGTACTTGTTTAAAAAGTTAATGTTTTAAGCTTTCTGCCTTCTAGCAAAACATCGCTAATCTAATTAGAGTGTTCCAACCCCACTTGGCCTGCAAGCAGGCCTGCAGTGCATAGAGCGCTCACCAGACAGGATGGACCCCAGGCCCTTTCTCTTCAACTCCTCAGTTTAAAAAGTTCAGCTGTACCCTCATTCTCCTCAGCAAGGGTTTTCTTCTCATTTCTTAGCCAGCCACCAGGCACATTCTAGCACTTTACACACTCGAGAATCCAGGAAAGCAACTTTATTTGGGTGATAGGTCCTTCCCTCTAAGACATTCTTAGAGCACCATGCAGCAGATATCTAATTGCAAAGGCACAGAGGGTTTAGCAGCCACGGGGTGGAGGGGGGATTTATATCATTAAGGCTGCTTCTAGAAAGCCTCTTTAAGGCTTACAACTCAGACTTCAGCAAGTTAGCTTTTTCAAACATTTTCCTAGACTCTTGTGTTAAAGCTGTCTACCTCTTGTTAGAGACTGAAAGGTGGACAGCGTTAAAGGTTATAGATAATAGAACTGCAGATGGAGGTGGAATTAATTATATGTAATCATATTCTAAATCTAGCATGTTTTCAGTCATTCAAGATGAGAGAAAAAGTAGACCCTATGGCTGTTATACAAATCATGAAATAAACATATAAATGTAAGATTGGAAAGTTTTCATACAATTTGCACCAAAAGAGAGTTAGTTATGGCTGGAGATGCTGGGTGAGAATATGAGACCAGAGCTGTGCTCTAGTAACCCTCCGATTCGCCCAATTGCTAGCTTTGTAGATTGAGAAAAATGGGGCAGTTTAATATTAAGTGTAGTAGCAGGGAGAAGTCACATTGCAGGGTCTGTACAGTGTGTCCCTTGATCTTTTCTTCCTCCCTGTATACACGACCCATAAGAAGGCACTTTGTGGCCATATGGCATTCTCAGTTCACAAGAAGAGTCAGAGACAAGGAGTGGTCATTTGACTAGTTGATGACATCGAGTTATTTTCACGCCAGAAGTGGGATTAATAAGTATATTCACCAAAACTTGAAATGTCACTGTTACTTGTTGTATGRAATCTCTGGATTTTCTCCTTCCTAACTTTCCCTAAAGTAAAAATTGAAGGAAGGCAAGAATGGGACCACTGGTGCCTCACCTCAGTTCTGCTCTCCATTTTGGAAAGGTTGAAGAATATGTATTTTGGGCTTATTATGGGCCCATAAGAGTCAAAATTAAACCTTTGGGTGTCTGAACTAAAAAAAAAAAAAAAGACTCTTTTGATGTTTTCAGGGGCTCAGAAAAACACTTGCCACCCTTTGAGGAAAGTCTGAGTCACCTGCCAGGAATATTTGATTTTTTTCAGGCTACTTTCTACTCCCCATCTAAGAACTGCCCTAAATTATGACATTCAGTTGTTTATACATGTGTCCAAAGGGGCATTTAGCTTCTGTGTTTACTTAAGCATAAGGTAATGTTGAAACTGATAAGTTCATGTTCTTCCACAGAATGAAAACCTGGCATTAAATATTAAAAATATTCACAATAATCACGTGACAATAATCACGGTGAATATAGGCTGTTATATACTTAAATCAGTAGTTTCCTAAAAACCAGTGCATAGCAAGCAAAGCAAACCAGAGTATTTATTGTTCAACATTACTAACTTAATTTCCTCAAAGTTTTATTCAAGCATAATAATCTTGAATGGAATTTATTTTATATATACTTAGTTCATTTCTTCAAGGATTGTTTGAGTTGGATTATGTTATGTCTTTCATTGAAGAAAAATAAAAATGAAACAGAAGCTGTGATCCTATTTCCTACCCCATTTATTAATTACCATCTATGACTAATACTGATATCATCTTGGGGATCACATACCATATTGCACAATACTTTCATTGTAACTCAGAACTCAGCCATCACCCAGTTACAGTATAGGGAAGATTATATCACAAGTAATGTTTACAGGGTACTAACAGCCTCGTAAAGATAAACATCAGAAATTCATTTGAAAACCTAAATCATTGTGTCAGTTCCTAAGTTTCGACAAATGGCTTCCGTATGTATCTGTCTTTGTGTTGGTGTGTATGCGTTTACCAAGACTTTCAGCAAGGCTCATCTCGGACACATTTGTAAAAGGGTGTGGCCGTGGCTCATGAACATGAAATTCTTAGTGTCACATCGATCCATTGCCAGATACATAAAGGAAACTCCTTCTTGGTGAAACAAGTAGCAATGAAGTAAATAGCTGAAACATGCCCCCAGATAAAACATAGGAAGCTGGTTTTGCAATGTATGATTATTCTATATGGGACTGACTTGATGAGGCAACCATTCAGCTTGCCTTTGTGTTCCCAATTCCAAATCAAGAGAAACACAAAGTTCATGGCAGACACTCACTGCCCATAATTACCTATGGGAAGGAACTTCAGAGCTTTGGAGTCATAGAAATTTTGCACTTGGGACTCATTCCATCACCTGCTAACTATCAAATCTTGGAAAAGTTTGCTTTTTTCAGTTTTTGACCTTTGCTAATTTTCAGTTGTCTGATTGGCAAGGATTAAATAATTACACATGCATACCTATTCTAGTGCTTAATACTAAACAAGTTAACAATGAACTTTAATTACCATGATATCTGCCACTTTGGAGGACCACCTACAGGCTTGTTGCAGAAGACACCTATAAAGAAAATCCTTAGCACAGCTATTGGTCCATGCCTGTAGATTTCCTGGGATGGAAAATCATAAAAACAAAAAGGACTGTATTCTTATTYAAGGTGCAGGTGTGGGCTTCTCATTTAAATGCCCATCTCATTTCTGTTTGCCGTTCCTTTGTTTTGACAGACACTGGGCAGATGGGCCTAGTTCCAAAGCTGAAATGTCTAGATTTGGTCAAGAGTCAAAACTTTGTAGTTTATCTTCTGATCACTCGGGTTATTCCAGGAGACTAGAGACCACCCTCAGACATAGTTTTGGCATTCAGAAGAAACTAGCATCCCCTGGAGATGAGCACCCGGGGACAGCACTGTATGTCTATTGATATATAAATACACAAACAGGTAGAGCCAGGATGCATAGCTGGTGATGAGTCAGCCAGAAGCCCAGAGACCAATGGGTCTATGAGGTACTTCTTGTATACACCCCAGACATCTCTAGGCTGAACTTTGATAGAATTATTATAGACTTAAGTATCCTTTAGCAGGTAATCCACATGAAATTAAAAATCTCATAGCTGTCTATCAATTTCAAACAGCACTCGTGTAGAGGAATAGCACACCACACATTCTGCAGTGTAAGCAATGCAAAAAATTCACACTCCCTTCAGAACTGCAGCTCTCAACCTGTGGCTTGCGAACCCGTTGGCAAATCTCTAGTTTCAAAACATATTTACACGGTGATACATAACTGTAGCAAAATTACTAGTTACGATGCAGCAGCAAAATAATTTTGTGGCTGGGGGCCACCACAACAAGAGGAACTCTATTAAAGGGTCGCATTGGGAAGGTTGAGAAGTACTGCTTTAGAAAGAAATGTGGGCCCAGGAAGTACCTGGTTCCTGACACCAGTTGAGCTAGTGATTGCTTGGAATGTGAGAGGTGATGCTGGTATGTTGGAGATATGGGGGTGTTTTAGGAAAGGTGGTTGAGTCAAAGAGTCTCCCTTTGAGTATGTTTTCTCTATGGCCCCTTTGCTCTCTCTTCTCATTTTCCTATATCCASTTCTCATTGCTTTACTCWAGAATCTTTAATTGGCTTGTGGYGCCATTTCTGATGAGACATTCTGCCTGTGCCTGTAAACCTACCAGCTACAGCTAATACGGCTACATTTGTGAAATTATTTTTACCTTTTTTGAGTTTGTTAGTCTCATCTCTGCTGCTTGAGAAAGTGGGCTATAAGCCAAGCTTAGGAGTTATGTGTTTGGGTAGGGAAGGGTGCCTGTCTGTATGTCTGTGCACTATATACATCCCCAATGCCTTTGCAAGCCAGAAGAGGGCTGTGACTCCTCTGGGATTGGAGTTACAGATGGCTGGAGCTGCCATTTGGATGCTGTGAATGGACACCAGAGTCCTGTGGAAGAGTAGCTAGCGTTCTTAACCACTGAGCGATATCTCCAGCACTAAAACTTATTATAGAAGGCAGAAGAAAAACTTGGGAAATATTTTTTCTTAATTCTCTTCATAGAAAAATTTCCAAAAATGTCCTTTGACCCTTTCTCAGTATTTTAAGAATTTTTCAAAAGAAACCTGTCTGCTTTGACTGCTAGGCTCAAGTTTTTGAGATCAGGTTAAAAGACCTACCACTGTTCCCTTGGACTTTGGCAGAGATGGAATTTGTGTTTTCCAGCATGGCAGATCTTCTCCATTTATGAGCTCTTAATGATCTCTTGAAACATAACTAGTGTAACTAAGGAGTTTCATCTTCATTCCAGTTTTTAATTAATATAAATTTAAATAGCCACATGTGTGTATTAGGCAGTGTAGCATTAGGCCTTCTGGGTCTCTGGCCACGCACGTGATTTCCATGAACCCTGCCTTTGGAGAGCCTTACTCACCTTTCAGAGAGGTAAGAATTAACAGCACACCTAATGGGACACATCTTGATAACTAGAAGCATATAGGATCAGCACACAGCCAGACTCAACTATGCATTAGAGTAGGAGTAAACTGGTTTATGAGAACCAATTGTGGCTCTTCTGGTTACACAGAATTAGATGCTATCATACATGGTCAGCATAAGGAAACTTAAACCATGGAAATCCACAGTTACTACAGATTAGGAACCCCCAACTTCTACTCTAATCCCATAAACCAGTTCTTAAGCAACATATTCATGGCTGGATGTTTTTCAAAGGAGATGACATCTGTTTATAATTAGTTGTGCTACTAAGTATGGATAAATATGTTAAACATTTATTTGGGGTAAATTGAATTCTTTAATGGGTATTTTCCTTTTCACCATTTTCATGTTATCTTGTTATTTCTTTTCTTCTCTTTCCGATGTTCACAGATATGCAGGAACCCGTGATTCTGCTGCTTCAGGAAAGCTCCCAAGGACGATTGTGCATGTTCTTTGTTTTTTACCTTTTCCTCCAAGAACCCCTTTAACCTTTTAGTTCCTCCAGCTTGCTGCTTAGTTTTGTTTTGTTTTGTTTTGTTTTGTTTTGTTTTGTTTTTCTAAGAAGAATGGAGCATGATCTCTACACAAGTTCCTTCTCTTGTCTCCATGCCCTTTACAGTCAGGTGCTTTCTTGTTAATCTTATGATTTTTGCATTCTCTTCAAAATGCTCTGTAAAATGTTGCAAGGTATTTCAAGGCATTTTAGCTTTCAGTTGTGAAAGGCTGATTATCTATTCATGACTGATTTTTTCCTCATTATTTTACTCTTAAAATAACAGAACTAAAATCTAAAGTCTCTTAATCACATTGTAGCATGGGACTTGACAAAAATATTTTATGTATAACTGGCCTAACTTGAGACCCATCCCATGGATAAGTACCAATCCCTGATCCTACTAATGATACTCTGTTATCTTTGCAGACAGAGTATAGCATGGCTGTCCTATGAGAGTCTATACATATCAGCTGACTTATATAGATGTGGACACCTACAGCTACATAGTAGATGGACCTTGGGGCCTCTTATGGAAGAATAGGAAGAAGGATTGTGGCCCCTAAGAGGATAGAAACTGTATAGGAAAACCAAGTGTCAACTAACCTGGACCCATGAGGCTCTTAGAGTCTGAACCACCAATCAAAGAACATCCCCAGGCTGGACCTAGGCCTCCCTACACATATGTAGCAGTTGTGCAGTTTGATCTTCATGTGGGTTGTGAACAACCCGGAGCAGAGGCTATGCCAAAAGCTGTCACCTATATGGATATGTTCTAGCTGAGCTGCCCTGTCTAGCCTCAGGAGAGGAAGTGCTTAGTCTCACAGAGGATTGAAGTACCAGGAAGAGAGGAAACCACTGAGACCCCAACCTGCTCAGAGAAGAGGAAAGATGGGCAAGGATTGTGGGAGGGGATAACTGGGAAGGGGGTAGTGAGAAGGATGGAAAGTAAGTAAGTAAAAAATAAATAATTAAAAAGCTCTTAATGTTGGTACCAAATAAAGACCTTTTTGACTCCCGAACTGCATTAAGACTGTATTGAACTGATTGTTAATATTGAGTTATATTGTATCGATTCACATCTCTACTAGCAGGTTAATTCTAATTAGCTTTACTACTCTCACCCCAGGTTAGCAAGCTCTAAGAAAGTCTAACCCTATTGGATTTAAAACACTTAATAGCAATATTAACTCAATGGGATCCTTTCTATAAAGAAAATTCACAAAGAAGTCCAGCTTTATAAAACATAGAAATGCTTAAACAGTGATGCTTTTGATATAGGTAGCAAATCTCCCCAGAAGTAGAGAAGAGACTTCAATATAAATGTTGAAGAGATCTGCTTCATTTCCTAAATACGGTTCTATTATTCATGGATATTATAATCCATTCTATTGATGAGCAATCTTTATAAACTATGTTTTCTAGTTTCAAATATATAAATCTTATAAACATTCAAGGCTTGAGCTTTATATATAAGGAGCAAGCAAGCTTTATAAATGTCATTTATATCTACCTATCAATCTATCATCTATTTTCTATCTATCTATCTATCATCTATCTATCCATCTATTCATTTTATTTTTGGGCACCAAAGATAAAATCTTGCACATACTAAGCATACAATGTAGCACTGATCTATATCCTGGCTGTTTTTAACTCTGTCTTTTGTGATGTCTTACTCAGTTGCCTACCCAGGACTTGAACTCACTCTGTCTCCCAGGCATGGTTGACCTTTTCATCCTTTTCCCTAAGTCTTACATGGAGCTTGCAGGCATCATTCACCAGGCCTGAATCCTGCTGTTTGCACTTTCATTATGTATATCCTTACCATGTAACTTTTATAAATAGAAACCAGTTTATTGGATAAGCTGTGTGACCTCAATATTGATGCTCAGTGTTACTACAAGTGCAAAACCCATATTTTTACATGACTCTCAGGGCTTTCAGATTAGTCCTCTGGTGGAAGAAATTACCCAGTAGCCTAAAAAAATTCCATTAGCTTAACATATAAGTCTTAGTAATTTGCGGTATATGTATTGATATCATATCATATCATAAGGTATGGATATGCTTTTCTTTAGATATGTTGATGATATTGGTTTGCCTTTAGTGGGGAATGCTCTCAGCGGACAGCTGGTTATGCCGTCTCATTTCCATGAAAATAATGTTGCAATCAATGATGCAAAAAACAAAAGCATTACTACAGCTGCCTAAAGTTGATTTCTCCAGTCTATTAAACCTATGGCTCAGACTCACTCAGCTGGTCACTCAGGGTGATTTTATTGACTTCCTTGGACTCAGAGACCAAGGGTTCTGTGCTTCATAAGGGCCTAAGAAGACGTCTGAGTACAAGGAAGAAAATATATTGATCTCACAATGTAAAAAGTAATACTGCTTGAGGAAATGGGTAAGTGTTGAATCATCTCCCGAAGGTAACACAATGCTAACTAATATAATGCCACTTCTCCACTGTTGTATGTCAATATAATAAGCTTTAAACGAAAAAAGGACAAAATGAATTATTTATTCTCCATAAACCTCAAGATCTGAAAATGTACAAGACCTTTTAAGACAACTTATAGGTAATAATATATCTAAAGTCAAATGTTGATTTAATTTAAGGTTTCTTATGAATTCATGTGAAACTGCAACAAGAAAGATCCAGAAAGGGCTTTAAAAAGTTCCTGTACATTTAGCAATCAATTCAATTCGGCAGTTTCATTAGTCCACAACATTTCTCAGAAAAAATTATCTATGTCAAATATTGTMAGTGTCACCTTAGAAACACTTAAGAGTAAAAAATATTAGGCATTTAATAAGTCATTGATTTTAATGTTGGCAGAGTCACAAGGCGGTTTCTGTGGAATAATCTAATTTCTCCTAGTAGATGTCTGTGGCCCAGTATGTAGAAACAGGAATATTGTCCTTACTAGACAGGTCAGGTTTCTTGGCTAATTTCTATAATAATAAATTAACTTCTCATTTTTCTATAATTATATATATATATTCATGTTGCTTTTTGGTTTATATCAGGGATGCTTCTAATAGCAATGACATTTGCATTGTTTTTCAGAAGACACAGAGATCTGCGCATTTCTCCAGATAGCCTTGCTCCTATGYATTCTAGGAGCTCCTGTGGTCAACTATTGTGGTTAGGATGCATTAGACTGACCAGCTCTTTAAAAATGCAGAGAAAACTGTATGTGTGTGACTGTCATTTTCCATTCAGAAGTGATGTGAGTTCAATAATTTCCTTAAAGGGATTCACCTATAATAACAATGATAAAGAAATTGTACCTTACAGTGCTTTGTAAAAGCTAAACTACCCGAAGGTATGGCGGGGATGGCATGTATCCTGAGCCTCACCCTCCCATTTGCCAGCCTCCTTTTCTTCATCGTGGTAAAGCTCCTGATAGGGCTTTCAACTGTGAACCCTGTGTATTATAATACTGTAGAGAAATACATGTGTTTCTCCATGTGTTGGCCAAGTCATTAAGCACACTGCCTATCACATGATTCAGAGCTTTCCATAAGAAGAACATGAGAACATTTCTTTAAACAGAATCTTTAAGAAAGACATTACTTCTGGTCTTTCTAGAACCAGATGCTAGGGCTCAGAGCTACAACTCTCTTTCCGGTGTGATATTGGTTGACATCCTAACCCACTGATATTTTAAATTTTTATTGTATTTACTCACTTTATACTCCATAAATATAAGTCATATCAAAAGAACTAAAGGAATAAAATAAGCGTACAAACGGAACAATTGAGTTTCATTCAACTGACTACTCCAAAGTAACAGATTTCCTCTCATGTAAAGTTCATTCTCACATCCAGGCTTCTCAGAGGCTGGACTGTCTTTTGCTAGTTGGTCACTTAAATGACTCAAAATTTCTAATGGATAAGCAATGCAACTTGAATATAGATTTGTGGGAGACACTCCTGTGCTTCTGAATCCTTTGCCCCCATTACAAAGAAATATATATACTAGTAATCTTTAATATCACTTCTTTACTATATGCAGCATGATTGTTATGTGTACATATCTACTTATAATAAGAAAGTATGGGTGTAGCCTCGGAGTATAAAACAAGAGGATCAGAAAATCTGCATGTGTTTYTGCTGACTCTTGACTCTTAACTGTGCCTGGAGCAGTGCAGTGCTTGTAAGCATGAGCTCCAGAAATATAGCTCTGCACTTGATAATTGTGAGACCTAAGGGAAATCATTTACCAGCCCCGCGACAAAGGGATAGAATTATCATTTGTTYGAGCTATGAAGGTACTGGGATGCACAGAGCACTTACAATACTAAATGTTAGAAAAGGTGAAATCTGAGAAGTGTTCTATATTTCCAYTATGACCAGGATAGTGTTTCAATACTGCACAAACCTCACGTAAAAGCTCTCTTGGAAAATATAGAAAACTTAATTCTCTTGCACATAAGTAGAATTCAATGCAGATCTCTCTAAGCCACTTTATTTTGGCAAAGCCACTAATGGTGAAATGCATGGGACATAGATTGACTGAAAAAGTAAAGAGCATTTTTCACCTTTGAATAAGGGCAGAGACTGTATTTTAAACGATTCCACTGGTATCTGCTCTAATCCATTTCGGGTGCAGAGAACAGAGGGGACTATGGGAAGATTCCGTTGAAATTGCGTGCACAGGGTGTTCTTCCAGTTTTAAAGGTTGGAGTGAAGCCATCCAGAGATTTGGCCTCCTATGTTTGTGATCCTATGAAATTTCCCAGCATTAAAGTTGTGCTCCAGGGAGTAGCAGAAAGCAGTGATTCCTGTGTCTGTAAATAAGGCCGTTGCTATGTGTAAGTGGCAGTGTTCCATAGACATTAGCTATTTTCACTTTCTTGTGGTCCACCCATGAATTATAAAGCGCAACAGGGTGGTTTCCCTTCCAGGAGAAAATAGCTTTTGGCAGGACTTCTTGACAGTTGAGCCATAGGACCTGTCACCTCAGTCATTTTGCTTTCTCTTTCATCTTCCCAGAAAAGTGATTTTAAGGAGGGTCAGTAGCTGAGCAGATGAATCAAGGGATGCTCAAGTATGTTAATATTGACCTTTGGACAYCTGGAATAGCCAGATACAAACCAGTTATAACAGAAGTGAAATGGATTTCTAGAAACATCTATGCTCATATCCAACTTGGCTTCTCAGAAACTATCCCTCCATTTCTTCCAACCCTGAGAACAAGTTCATTGCCAATATCACAACAATTGATTTTAATCCCTCATTTTAATCCAATCTACATGACTCAGGAACAGATAAAAATCCGCTATTTGACTCTTCTATTCCCAAAAGAAGTRATGAATCAACTCCCAGTATATTCCTTAACTGGGAGTTATCTAATGACCTAACCATTGAACATTCCATGTGGATTTCAAATTAACAAAGTTCAAATGTTCCAACAGACCATGATGTAGCTACTGAAAAGAAAAGTAATTCTAAGACATATAGTTGTTAGGAAATGAGCCATTTTGTCATAGTTCCAGATRCTTTACTTCTATTAATTGATTTAGATTTCCATGTATCTTCAGGAACTCGGCATTGCAGCTGTCACTATCTTGTAGATAAAGAAGTTGAAGCCCAGAACTCAGGAGCTTGTCAGTGTTTGCACAGTTATGGAATATGATAGGACTCACCCCTCTGTTGTCACCAGATTTTCCCATTGAATGAGAAACAGAAAATTCCTAGTCTGGAGAACAATTATTCTAAGAGTTAGTGGTGAGAATTTGCTGAAGCTAATTCTCCTTGCAAAAAGAAAACTGAGCAGAAATATAGGAGGCTGTACTTCAGAGTAGTCTAGAACTTACTCAGGATCAAATAGACCATGAATGTGTCTTGTAACTTGGGACCAGAATATGTGCTTTATTTCTCCCTGTCTTTACCTCAGCCTTCAAAGAACAGATGACTAGTCAGTGTATTTCACTTATAAGAATTTTTTCTTTCTGTCCAGCTGCTGCCTTTGTTTTAGATTTATTTATTGTATATACAATGTTCTGCGTGCATGTATGCTTACAGGCCTGAAGAGGGCACCGGATCTCATTATAGATGGTTATTAGCCAACATGTGGTTGCTGGGAATTGAACTCAGGACTTCTGGAAAAGCAGTTAGTGCTCTTAASCACTGAGCCATGTCATGTTTTTGAAGCAGTTTTATTACTGGATCCTCCTGCTTGGTGAAGTGACAATCTGGGAAGAAAAGAGAAGACAGGACACCACTAGTAAACCCTGATTGTGAGATTTTTTTTTTATTGTGTGGAACCAGACAATACCCATAATTCTGGAATCATCTATTTTTTAATCTATATATTGGTACTACATGTCCCACACTTACTCATATTGCTGGGATAYCTWATGAGTCAGGCATCATAGTTCTTGAGAATGTAAGAGCAATAACACAGGTACAACATGTTTCAAGGGAGAAAGGAAATGGTGACTTATTTTGGAATCTGCATCTAGTAAGAGTGCTAAAATATTAGTRTGCATGTTACCCAGAGAGAAGCATTAAAAGGTCCATATCCCTAAGGGACAGTGCCTAGAGCAGGGCTACTTCTATTGCTTTATTTCCTTTCCTCCTTTTCTCGGCTTTGGAGGGTGTTGTGCATGTGTGTGGTATGTGCACACATACCTCTGTAGATATATGCACCATGTGTGAASCTGACGCCCGAGGAATATGTTGGCTGTCCTGTTCTATCCCTCTGTAGCTTATTTCCTTAAGACAGAATCTATCACTGAACTTTGGAGCTAAGCGAGTGTACAGCAGACTGTAGAGATCATCCTTTCTCTAGACCCATAGGGTTAGGATACTAAATACCTCTCCTGAGGTCTGTAGTAATAATGCCTTGGCATAAAATCCAAGGGCTAGGTCGCTGAATGGAATAGAGTGGATGAATAGCTTTATATCAGCTCTGTGTAGGTTTCATCTTCAAATGTATTTATAATGTGCTCAGCAAACAACTTGAATTCCAAAGCTTGAGTTTTGGCCTCACTGAGGAAGACCAGTATAGGAACATCCTGATCTGAGAAGGGTTCATGTCCTATCAACATTCTCTCTCTCGTGTTCAAGGACTGTGCTGAGTGAAGCAGAGACAGGAAAAGAGGACATCTAGATGGAGCTTCCACAGGAGGCTTTGGGATACCATTTCCTACCATGGGACCTATCTGCAAATCTGCAGTTCAGGAAGATGGATGGTTTGTGGGCAAAAATAGCTCTTCATGTTCTCCTTCTTAAAATATTAAGACCATGTCAAAGACTGGTTTGACTTCAGCCTAGGGTTCACTTCTATACCACATAGAATATATGGTTCCTAAAAAGTAGAGGGCAGAGATTTTATTTCAATAATCCAGAAATCAGAAAAATCTTAACAAAATGGAAAATACTTCTTYGGTGATATTGATAAAGTGTCATGTTAAAATTTATCCTTAAATGAAAAACTTTGCCTTCTAACACCCTGTTCACTCTCTGCCTCTTTSCAAACTGCTCTAAACTCATTCAAATGCTGTCTTAGCCCTGAAGCAAACAGAATGTTTAGATCTCTCCTTTAACATGGATTGCCTTGTGGGAGCCCAACTGGGAGAAAAGGAAGCAGAGGAGGGGAGCTATCTTAGTTTAACTTCCTCACTGATGCTTTGAAAGAGGAAGACAAATATCCCCTGTGAAAAGAGAAGGCCTTCCCAAAGCCTGTAAGATATGAAGGTTAGAAAAGCCTTCGTGGTTCAAAAGATTTAGTTCCTGGCTTCAGTATTTCCTCAAGCAGTTGAGAGGAGTTAAAATCCATTATCC
Organism: Apodemus speciosus; assembly: GCA_002335545.1. Taxonomy (NCBI): domain Eukaryota; kingdom Metazoa; phylum Chordata; class Mammalia; order Rodentia; family Muridae; genus Apodemus; species Apodemus speciosus. The sequence goes on from BDUI01008443.1 coordinate 48,699, forward strand.
TCTGGTCCAGAGGAGCTGAAGTGGTTTACAGCCCCATGGGAAGAACAATGATTTCAGCCACCCAGACGCCCCAAGACTCCCAGAGATTGAACCATCAACCAAGGGGCACACATRGTTCCAGCCAAAAATGTGGCAGAGGAAGGCCTTGTTGGGCATCAGTGGGAGGAATGGTCCTTGGTCAGGTAAAGGCTCAACAGAGACCCCAACAAAGGGAAACCGAGGGGGGAGGAGGGAGTGTTTTGGGTGGAAGGGCATATATGTGGAGGTAGGGGGAAGGAGGAGGGGGAGGGTTTGGGGGTCTTAGGGGAGGGGCGATATCGGGAAAGGTTTTACCATTGGCAATGTAAATGAAGACGATATTCAATTAAAAAAAAAACAACACATTATCCTTTATTTCCTAGGTTGGTGATGCTGGAAAGCTGGACCAAGAGGGAGTATGGTATTTTTGTTGTTGTTGTTGTTGTTAGTGATGCCTGTCTACCTACCAATTCAATCCCAGAGTCCGTTCAGAGACAGTTGAAGTCAATACCCATCTGAGTATTGAGCTACCTTGGAGTATGTACCTAAATGTATAGCTGACCATGTCTACAGTGTTTTCTCATCAAGGTAAGATCTTTAGTTGCAACATCCCATCCAATCAGCATCAAACCATTTTGGTGATTATATCTCCATGCTAACAAGTAGAAATTAGGTATTCAGAAAAATGGCATAAATTCTTAAAGACCATTAGAACCCATGTTTAGGTAATTCCCAAACATGTTTCTTTATGAACTCTGAGGTTGCTTTCTTCTGAGCCCTAATGTGTAGGATCCCTGGAGTCTAGGGTACAAAGTATGATTTCTGAGGAACAGGGCTTGGCAGGTTACTTTAAGTGGTACACAAGGAAAAGGTGATGGGCGAAATAGAAAGTGGGGTGCCAGGGCTAAGCTTCATGCTCCTACCAAAGATGATTTATGACTCCTTTTCAACCTGCCCTCTATCTTGCTTGCAGGGATATAAGTGAGATAATCATAGGATTATAGTGATGAAATGAAACTCCTAAAGCCATCCAATCTATCCCCCTGCCTCCAGGCAGTGGTTCATTTAAACTAGACAATTTTCTCCTTTTGTTTAAAGATCTTAAAAGGAGGAATTTCCAAATCCCTTAAAGATACCTATGACAGGGGCTCGCAGGTCTCACAGTGATTAATCTTTTGTGATTAATTAATTTTCAAGCATTTATTGAGTCCCCATATCATTCTCTATGCAGAAGTGTGCACACATGTGCATGTTGAACATGCTTCAGTGTTGTAGGATTTAACGTTTTAGTTTTCTTGGGTGAAAAATGTAATACATTTACAAAACTCATAACACAATAAAGTTGGTTTTGATAATTACATGTTGATTATTAGCATCTGCTGCTGTTATACATTGTCCAGGACWCTATAGATGTTACACGGGCACCCTGATATGTGAATTCCTTCCAATAAAGCAAAAGAGTTATGGAAACCTTTATCTTGATTATCAGGCCAAGGAACACCGATTCTTAGTGGCAAAGACTTAGTTGATAAAGAGTTTGGAAAGGAAGCAATCCTTTCCAAAGGAAAGATGGGCTTGTTAGGGTGTTCCTTGTAGGAGGGACTTCAGCAGACTCCAGAATGACAGAGGACTGTGGTCTGGGAGGTCTGGGAATAGAAATATACAGCAGAGAAAGGGTAAAGTAGGATTGTCATTTCAGAATCAATCATTGAAAAGCCTGGTTGAAAGTCCGGATTTTGTCAAATTACCCAAAAATCTGTGATTTGAGAGTATATGGTTTCTGGGTTGATATAACATCAGTAAACACACACACACACATACACACACACACACWAGTTTTAGAAAGGAGAAAAAAGCAGAGGAAAAAATTCATTAGTTTTCTATATTTCAGATCTTAGTCTTGTTGCTTTAAATACATAGCCCCTATACGATCCAGAGGTAGGAATTTATTTCAAGGGTTTTATGGTTAAATTTGAATGTCACCTTGGCTGAAGTAAAGAATACATAGATAGCATGGGAAGGCGCAGTGAGCACAGAAACTCATCCTGACCAACATGGGYGTCAGCCCACATCCTGAGAACCTACATGGAACAATGGGATGAACAGATTCCCACTCTCTGCTGAGCTCGTCCCATTGCATCCTGCCCTCAGTCCAGATGGGAATGGAACTGCATTACTGTCTTTTCTGCTCCAGAAACTCCCACTGAGTGGATCATGAGGCTTAGACTCTGATTACATGAGTCAGTCTCACACGAGGAATGACTTACTGTGTGATTCCACTATCAGACTGGCTCTGTGTCCTTGAAGAACTTGAACCAATCCTACAGTTGATAGAACAAGGTTCGCAAAAGGAAAGTGACTGGAAACTTGAGATTTTGTAGATCACAGCATGTGAAGTAACAAGC
>BDUI01008445.1:12898-24094 GCA_002335545.1 Apodemus speciosus
AACTGGGGTAGGTATAGGCAAAGCCCTCCCTAGAATCAGGAGGCTGCATCCTCTTTCTTGGGAGCATCCTTGGTGCCTTTGACAAACTGCTTCTCTGCAGCAATAGCTCCATGATAGTCTCCTTGGCAGTCTGCCAGAGGCTGTGAGCGCACCGAGAATTGTGTTTTAATAGAAGGCTTTACCTCTGATACAGATTTAAAATGAGGAAGAAACTTTCTGTTCCTCCGCCGGAGCAAAATGCATTTTGCTTCTTGTGAAATGCAGGTGATTACAAGCTCATCTTACATAATTTTATTATTTTCAATTGCTGCCTGTCAATCTCAGGTGATGGGTTCCTGGGAGCAGAAAGGAGGCAGATTCTGGGCGATGATTAGGGGGAGAAAAAAAGTCACCCAGTCATTATCAAATTGCACAGAAGTTTAGAAAAGAGAATAATTATCTTTGTGACGACGCAGATCAGCAGAACTTGCTAAGTTAGACACGGCAGACATGAACTGAGGATCATTTAATAGCTTCTCGAAAAATGTATTTGCACTTCAACAAAAGGTTGGTATTTGAGAATTAAAAAAAAAAAAATAACATGTTCAAACCAAATGACGGAATTCTCTTGAACGGCCAGATTTTCAAGAATCTATGACACTGTCGAGGTGGTCCACTGTCACGCCCACAAGAGGGCATTTTCTCATCAACTACTGTAAAAGAGATTTGTTTTCAAAGAGAAGCAGAGAGGTCTGGGGTGAGGCGAATGTTAGTCAGAGGAAGAGAAGGGACACGGAGAGCTGTTTACAAAGGAGGCATGTGTCAGCCTCCACTTACCCGCATCTTGCTGTGTGCAAGCCAGTGCTACCAGCAAGACATGCTCTCTGTATATGTGTTCACTCCCTTTCAAATGTCTTAGTCCTACTGAACCTGGGATCTGAAGGAATCCTTTACAAGAGTTATCTCCAGCCCAAGATCCCAGTGGCTCCTCTGTGAGTTTACCGCCACATTTGACTTTCTACTATTTTGAGATTCTGGTCAAAGACTATTAGTCCTGAGAGCCTTTACCGTCTCCATCTTCCAGTTCCTTCTCTATTTATTTAACACATATTTATCAAGTATCTACCTCATGTCAATAGGAAACCCAAATAAACTTATCTGCATGGAACATATGCTTTCTATAGGGAGACTTGACATTAAAAAAAAAAAAAAAGAAAGAAAGAAAAAGAAAAATAGATACCAATCACAGTGCAATTTAGATAATTGTAAATGTTGCAAGAAAATATAATTGGCCAAAGAAAAATAATAAGGTGTATTGTATTGAGGAGTTAGAAATGCTTCTTTCATGAATAACTAATATTCCAGTTCTGTTTAATTGGCACTAATATTTGCTTGCAAAGGTAGTAAATTATTTTAACTCCTTCCCATTCAAAAAAGTTAGCCTTCCTGTTTATTCTTTTATGGAACTGGAAATGTGGAAAATAATAGAAGCAAAGTGTGATTGTCAGGTATCAGCTTGATAAATAATGCTAAAAGTTTCCCCTCTGTACCTCATTATTTTAAATCGCATATGTATTTATCACCAAAGCCCAGAATGTAGAATAGTTAAGTCATTTTTAAAAGTGTTTTTGAAAATTCCCTGTATTGCCTGGACTGCTCTCTTCCCTTGTTTTGTTTGTTATGTCATCCTGATCAGGCTGTGATCAGCAGTCAACATTCAGGGCCACAGCTTCTGCTCATAATACCATCTCTGCCATCCCCGACCATGAGGACCAGGCCACACTCAGCAATGGCATTTCTGTGGGCGCCAGTTCTGCCAGCCTGCCGAGGTCACAGCCACAAGATAGGAGGCTCCAGGGGAGCTCTAGGATCTGATCGGGCGTTCAGTCCAAGAGCCACGATGTCGCAAGASACACCYGAGAGAGTTTCTGAAGCCACAAGTCAGAGCTTCACTTGGTTGTTGCTTTGGGYATTTCTTCTTTGTTTGGGTGAGCACAGGCATGCCTTGGTGCGTGTGTGGGCCCAGGGGACAGCTTTCAGGAGTCAGCTCTCTCCTTCTACCATCTGGGGACCGAATTCAGGTTGTCAGGCTTGGCAGCAAAGACCTTTAGACCTGTGGAACCATCAGTCCAATCCCAAAGGTGCCTTCGGAACTTCCTGGTCTGAACAAATCAAGAAGTGCTTCATGGAAGAAGTAAACCTTGAACTTGGCTTTAGGGCATTTGGTAGAGATCAAGACCTAAATAAATCTTCACCATTTAAAATTAGCRTGGGACATATTTTGAYACTTAAAGTGATACCTATTATGTAGAATTTCAGGTCTGAAGTAATAATGTGTAGTAAACTCACTGTCCAGAGATAGCTATTATTAATATATTGCATTATATTTTCTTCCAACCYTACTGGTTTACATTTTTCAACAGGGCCATATTTGCATATGAATTTTTGCAGTCTACTTTTTAAATTCAGTRTAAGATAAATATCACTTCGTCATTAAAAATAATTCTCAGCTATCCTTGTTGGATAGCTGTATGCYATTCTRTYGTGCCTCTATGCAGTTACTCAGCCCTTAGCATAGAATAYAMGGTTTTCCTCTCCYGTGGCACTGTGGTGGRTATTCTTATGTGTTGTTTTGGTTCACGATTTTTTTAAGCAGGCAGATCAGGCAAGGCCGAGTTCTGAGGGCAATATTTGGCTTATCACATTAAGCACTAAGATCCCTGTTGTGCGTGTTACTATGAAAATAATAGGACCAGGCTATGGAATGGTTGAGTGTTAAATGACATCATGCTTGGATGGAATTCTAGAAATAGAAATCGAATCCAAGATTTGATCTTTTAAAAATTATGTAACTTTCCAATTATAAAAGTAGCATTCTTTATGGAAAATTTTGACAGAAAAAAAAAAAAGACAAACCAAGTGTACTGTTACCACTCAGAGATAAAAAACAGTTAACATTTTACAATCTACTATGTTTCACCCTCAGCAGAATTAGGGTGAAACTATGTATCATTTTATATCCTTTATCTGGCCTTTTTTCCTCCTGCATCTTGTATTGATTTTGCCTTGTCATTCATTACTCATTCAGAAAAATTATCTTAGAAGGCTGTGCTTCCTTATATTTCATTATGCTGATCTGTTATGTTTTATTTAATTTCCTATTGTTGGATATTCAGATCATAGGGTTATTTAATGCTATAAAAGTTTACTATGAAACAGACTGCAATAAGATAGCGTTGAACAAGTATCTGTGGACACCGGAGTATTTCTTTAGGATTAATTCCTGGAAAYAGCAGTCACCACAACAGAGACCGGCATATACTGAAGATCTATCTGTATTGCCACATTGCCCCTGAAGAAYTGGGTTCTTTCACCCCTGGTCCCTACCTCCATAAGCAGTGCGAACACTCATTTTGCCCCACTCCTGCCTTTTGTAATTTTTAAGTTGGAGTCCGTTAGGTGRGTGAGTAATGGCGTCTCGCGGTCTCACTTTGTACTTCCTTAATTACCAGTGAGCTGCAGCATTTGTCTCGGCATTTATTGACATTCCTGTCCTTTGCTTTTCTTCTATTTATATTTATCCTTTTCCCCCTATTGATTTATAAGAACTCTTTATGCATAAGAGGATATTAACCTTTTGGTGTAACGCTAGAATATTTCTCGGGTTTGTCATTTGTCTTTTCAATTCGTTTACGGCTTCTCCGGTGCACTGAAGGCCTTATTTGCTAGGTCCTATTCATCAGCTCTGTGTGCCGGGTTCTCTTGTTTTTTATGCTTACAGGATCCTTCCCATTCCTGGCTTTAGATATCTGCTCATTTGCATTTTCTTCTACTTGTTGGAGGATTCATTTTGCACATTCAACTTTTTGTCCTGGTTTCTCGTTTTGTTCTCAGACATAAGAGAAWTTTAACTTTGTCTTAATAGCTAATTCTTCCAGCTCTGATTAGGAAAGGAATTTTTTTTTGTTGGCCCCACTGATTTAAATCACTGCCTCTCTTACACTAAATTCTTGTAGGCGAGCATGTAATTTTAGCCCATTTAGTCCTTCCAGTCTGACCAAGTACTAAACCACATTGTTTTAATTATAGAATTTTTATTTGTATATTAAAGTCTGATAGTGCAGACTATCTCTGYCAGTATTATTTTCCAGAAATAATTGTTGGCTACTGTATCTGACACAACTAGAAGACCGATGAACTTTAGAGTCATTTTTTTCAAACTAGAAAATAGCTGTTGAGTTAGTGTTACATGATGTCTGCCTGAATTTGACGGTAGCTATAAATTGAATTATAAAGAATTGACATCCTACTGACAATATTGAGTCTTCTCCTTCAGGAATGTGCTCTTCCATTTATTCTGTTTATTTGAATCTGCTTTCATATGCTCGGTAAACATCTGTGAGTTTCCTCATATGAGGTCTGCACTGTTCTTTAAAAACCTCATCCCTAGACGTTGTATAGAGAGATCTGCCTGTCTCACCTCACCTTTTTCTCTAATGATGCCTTACTGACAAATAGGAAAGCTGTTAGTATATTTCTTTTGTGATTGAAGTTTCTTTTGGCTAGGCTAGGCTTTCTTTCTTTCTTTCTCTCTTTCTTTTTTTTCTTTTTGGTTTTTCAAGACAGGATTTTTCTGTGTAGCCCTGGCCATCCCTGAACTTGCTCAGTAGACCAGGCTAACTTCAAACTCAGAGATCTGCCTACCTCTGCCTCCCAAGTGCTGGAATTTAAGGTGCGTGCCACCACTGCCTGTTAGATGACTAGACTTTTTCAAGACTCTGCAAAGATGCTAATAATTTTGTTAAATATTCAATCCACTGTATCTAGACAAGCTGTTTTTTAAGGATCTATATTTCTTTGGAGGCTAATGGCCTCTTGTTATGTCTTGTACACATTTCAGTGTAGTTTCTTTCAGACTCTAGACCCAAGCCCTAGAAATGGGTTTCCTTGGGAAATACCGTCTCATCATGAATCATAGTTGCTTTCCGGCCTCCCTTCCAGTAGATAGCCATGGCGACTCTGGTGAGCTGAACGGGGAACATCTTCAGATAGGTGTTTGGGTTTCACCTTTGTGAGAGTGGAAAGAACTGACCCTAAAGAATCATCTGGGAGCTGGCTCTGGATGTATGTCCCAGAAGGAGTAGACAGAGTCTACTGATGTTAGCGCTGGGCTTTACTTTGCCCAGMTGCTCACAGCCAGACAAACTTGAATGTGAAGAAACAGTTCCCTTGCTCCTAGAGTTGAGCCCCAGTGGATGCTCGAAAATGCCATTCACAGCATAAAGGGAACCAAATCCCTTCAAGGGAGCAACGGGGAGAGATGGCCAGGAATGTGACTGTACTATCAAAAGCACTTCATTCCTAGCCCGTTTCCCAGGCTCACTTGGTACTGTCACCTTCACCACATTAAGACCTCCTCTCTCGAGAGGAGAAAGAGAATTTCCCCTACCCTGATTCTCCCTGGCATATGGCTTTAGGTGGGGGCGGAGTCTCCCCACATCCCACACAGACGGCTTGCGAATGTTCCGATCACGTGCATTTCCTCTGTTGGACGAACAACTCATCTTTTTACTCTTTGCTTTCTATGCCAGTTTGGGAAGGTTGTTTTTCTCCCACTTGAAAATCTTCCTCGGAAGGAATATGTTGCCATCAGCAATGCCTCTGTGTTGTAACTGTCTCCTACATAGCCAGACTGCAAGGCAGCATGTCGTCCCTCCGTAGAAACCCAAACCCATTATTTCAAGCTTCAACAAATATCCGAGTGCCTTCTGGGTGCCCAACACTGTGTGCAGTACTGGAACTGGACAAAGAGCACAAGGAGAGCCAGTCCTTTCGCTCAAGGATAGTGGTTCTCAACCAGTGGGTTGCAAAATACCTTTTCACCAGGGTTTCCTAAGCCCATTGGAAAACACAGATATTTACATTACAATTCATAACAGTAGCAAAATTACAGTAGTGAAGTAGCAACAAAAATCATTTTATGGTTGGGGGGGTCAGCACAACATGAGGAGGAACTGCATTGAAGGGTCGCAGCTTTAGGAAGGTTGAGAACAACTGGTCTCAGCCCTTAGAGCCTGCTTGGGAAGCRTGTTTATCAGGCAGCGCCGGCAGCATTGACACCAGGAAGGAAGGTATGCTGTACTGTCACAGRGAGCCTTGGCCGCGGCTCAGATTCAGAGAGTGGGTGGTGACTGATCTGACACTTAAAAGAGCTGCTAACCTTGATGTAACTGTTACAGCTGAGTTTTAAAGGGTGGATGTGCTAGAGCAGTTACTTCTCAACCTAATGCTGYGACCCTTGAATACAGTTCCTCATGCTGTGGTGATCCCCAGCCATTCAATTATTTTGTTGCTACTCTATAACTGTACATTTGCTGGTGTTAGGAATCATAATGTAAATATATGTTATATTGGATATCTGATATGCAACACCRTGRAAAGGTCAGTTGGTTCCAAAGGGCTTGCGACCCACAGGTTGAGAACTCTGTGCTAGAGGTAGAGTAGAGATAGTGGACTAAGCAGAGGGGCCCATGTATGGGAAAGACTATGAAACTTAAGCAAGGAGAGGCAGCCACTGAAGCTAAGCTGAGAAAGCAAGAGATTAATTTGACAGGGAGTGTGGGGCAGGGGGATGCCATTGTAGAGTCTTGCTGGCCACCTAAAACACCATTTGTCTTAATTGTAGGGATGTGAACTGATTTTGCTGGCTTTTAAGAGTGTGTCCCTTTTGGCAGGTAAGATGGTTCAATGGTAAGGGCATCTGTCTCTAATAGACCCGGTGACCTGAGTTCAAGCTCTGGGTCCCACATAGTACAAGGAGAGAAATAAATTTTACTCAATATRGAGCTGAGAGAGCCCCTAAGATTCATGGTGAGCAGTCAGATCTCTGAATCTGACTCGCTCAGAGTGAGCAGGGTCAGAGACATACATTTGGATAGATTGCCCATGCAATTTGGTGGTGAGAGGGTATCTTAGGGCTAAGGGCCATGCTATTGGCCCCCCAGTCCACCAACGCCTGGCCATTCTCTTGATTTCCAGAGGTGGCGTTTTCCTGGGTGTGGAAGAGGAAATTTCCTCTTCCAGGTAACGCAGGAAATTTCCTGCTGCAGGTAACGCAGGAAGCACATTAGCTAATGAATCCTGGCTACCAACTCTTGGTCCTCTCTTAAAGGATACTCCTGGGTTCAGAGAGGGAAACCAGGGAACCTCTCTTTCCCTTCCTCTCATCTGTCCTAAGTTCACCCTCTCCCAGGGCCCAGTGCAGAACCACGAACTTTAAACTGTATTGAATATATTCAAATATATTCAAAATGTATCTCGTTACCTAGGCCAAGAAGAAAATTAAGTTTTCTTAAATCTGAGATCACTTATACGTTGGACATTCAATAAAATACTCATTAAACAAAGCCGACGGGATTAGAATATTAATGTGACAAATATTGAAAAGGAAGGATATCCAAAATCCCTTGTGAGGCCAGGTTAGGAAGTAACCATCCAGGCGAGCAGGAGGTAGGTAAGGATGTGTATGATTAAGGAGCCGGGGTTAGGGTCGGGGCATATAAGGGAAAAAGAAGCAGGAGGTTCTGAGGGAACGTGGAGCGGTATCTGTGGCTGGGGTGTATCATGTCTCTTGAAAAGAGATGCGTCAAGAAGAGAAGCAGTGGGCCAGGTAACCATCCACTGAGAGGATAGAGGGGTGTGGGATATGATGTCTAAGCAGCCAAGGTGAACAGTGTCCAGTTAAAGCAAGACCTCAAGAACAGAGCTGTGGGGTCAGCCCGGTTTCCTTTCGTTACATATGCCAGAAGAGTTTTCTCAGACTCATCCCTTCCTGCTGTCAGGAGATGAAAGGAGACAAAAATACCCTTGTTCTCCCTGTACTGGGGCATGAAGGCTTGGGCTAAGATTTTAATAGATACTGATAACATCTGATGTCACAGTCCCCAGATGTGAAAGTGGCAGCTCCCAAGGGTCAGCAATGTTGAGTGATTGACTCTGAGGGTCTCCTAAGGCTCTTTCAGCAACGTGCAGATAGATTCTAGTCTGAATCCCTTAAGCTAGTATACAGGCCCAGTCTAGTAACCACCAAACTCGGGAGGGGCCAAAAGTTTATTTAGTCATGGATATTTTCTGACTCATGTTGACATTGGYTTGACCTTCAGTTCCTTTAGACTCCTTAGGAAATGACCTAAGACAACTAGAGCTGGCCTTCCTCCAGCACTCTGAACGATGCCGGTGCCTGGCCAGGGCTGTCGAGTGATCTTGTCATGCCTGGTTCTGTTCAGAGACTGCCACTGATTGAGGAATTTTAGAGTTAATGTGAGCAAGTCCACGCCATTGTTCTGAATCCATGTCCCCACAGAGTTGGCGCATCCTGGATCACAGAGGACAGCAGTAGGAGTCTGCTAGCCGAGGCTGGTATGGGTCACTCTCCGAAGCTGGGTAGGGGCAAGACGGTTTCTTTCTTGAAAGAAAGACCCAGAATTCTTAGAGTGTAGCTATGAGAATCAGGGACACTGAACAACACTTCAGATAAGATGCATCTTGGAAAGTTTCCCAAACACCTGGTGCCTGGACAAAAAGCATTTCCCAGTTCCTTTAAAATGYGAATCATCCTGCATTSATCAGATGGGGAAGAAGGAAGTAGGTGCCAGCATCAAGCCAAGGCAGGGGTCAAAGGTCAGTACTGTAAAAAGTTCTTTTCCGGGCYGGCCAGGCTGGCCCACACAATGTTCCGGGGATCACTTGTCTCTCTTCAGGTAGCTTGCAACCCAGGTATCCATTCACAAATGAGAAAATGGCCAGTGTTGGGCCTGTCATGGGAGATGACAGGTTTGGGCTGGTCCAGGTACCCTTTTCTCTCTCCTTCTGACTGGTTGTCTGTTTCGAAGTCACCTTTAAATGTTGTAAACCACTGCTTGTCACCTTGCCAAATTCCCATGCTCTTACTTAAAAGTGATTCACACACTAGATGTTTTTGACATTTGAAGATTACTTGCTTCTTTGGGCAATTTTCTTGTTTGCCATCAGGAAAATGCCTGTAGTTCTCTATTCATTTGGGGGAAAGGTGAGGTGCAGGATGCGTGGAAGAAACTGGTAGGAGTAGGAAAGGGTCAGGATAAGTGACTTGCGGACAGTATGAAAGGTCTAAGATTCCTGCTAATACAAGGATAATAGTGACTTCTTGATGTCATACCATCTACAGAGTCATGCTAGCATTGGGTTGGCCACAAAAAGTCCATCTCTCTGAAGAAGCTAACCGTGGGATGGGCCCATGGATAGAGAAGCAGTAAAAGGGTGGGTACCAGGCCTACTGATACCAGGTAACGATGCCCCAGTGCTGTGTGAAYATATTTCTCTAGGACAAAGRGCTTGTTGCTCCAGACCCATGGCTATGGTTGCTGGGATATTATTCTTTCGGCTATACTGAACTGGGATGACGTTAATTGAGAACTGTAGCTGGAGAATTGACCAGAGTGTAAAGCACTTACCACACAAGCACAGGTGGCAAGTTTAAGTCTCCAGAACCCACATGATCTGGGCTGGATCACACATGTCTATAATCACAGTACGTCTACAACAACTTGGGAGRAGGCCACTGAAGACTCTCTGGATGCTCACAGGYCAGTTAGCMTGGTATGCGTAGCTGTAAACAACAAAAAGACTCTCTCAAACCAAGGTACAAGACAAGGACCAATACCTGAGGTTATCTTTTGACCTCTATACATGTGCCTTGGCAAGACACTTAAAAGAATATATGTGCAAGTGTCCACTCACACATGAAGGTCCCTTTTTCTATATTTCTCTAAATCTAGACACAGGAGGGGTCAGGGGAAGAATGACATGGTTCCCGACTTTTATTTAAGAAACCACAGCAGCTAGTGACATAGGGGTGAAAACCCTGGCTTCCTGGCTTGGTAGTTTTATCCCAAAATGTCATGTGTTCCTTCTCCTCAATTCCCTGTTTATGCTTTGCATTTCTTCCCACAAAATGCAGTGCCGAGCTTGGTATTGGAGGCCCTTGTTTTGTTCCTGGCTATCTGTCTTCCCCTGGAGCCGATCCTCCTCCATCGTGGGTTCAGTGGGACAAGGTGCTCTGTCATGGGGTGGGGTAGCATCAGGCTAAGAGATGGTGAGCTGAGGCTGGCTTTTCTCAAAAGCAAGGTCATTTCCCTCGACAGATGGTATGAGAAAAGGCTGCTCTTCTTGAAGATGCCTGTGAACCCCATGCCTGGACTCCTCAGCCCTTCTAGCTATGTTGTTCCCGGATGGAGTCCACTCCATAAAAGRACCGGAAAATAGAACCCTTGAGGACAGGGTAAAGGATTGGGGATAATTTCATTTMGAAAGAAACAGTCTGAGGAGGGAACTTAATTGTCTTTGAAGGATCCTCCTGCCGAAGACAGAGATGGGTTGTTCTCCATYTCACCAAGACAGAAGGCAAAGTGGATCTCAAATGGATGGGCAAAGCCTCCAGTCTCTTTCATCGAGAGCTCGGAAAGACCGGATAGACAAGGTGGCTGGTTCTGAGTTGGGATTTCATTGGAATGAAAACAATTTAAAGCGAGGAATTTGCACAGAGGGAAAAGCTGGAATACCTCRAGAGCTGGAGAGAACAYCAGGGGCGGAGGCAGTGGGTACGGAGGGGACTGTTAGTACTGATGAAAAATGGGTTTGTGCTGACTGCCCTAAAAGGAAGGAAACCCCCTCAGATAAAGAATAGGGCAGAGGGCGGGGTTTGGAGGGGAACACACAGGGCTGCGGAGGTCAGCTGAAGCCTCTACCATAGGCATGGCAGACACAGGGAATGCTTTACCCATTGTGGTAAATGCTTTAGCCTTAGTCTGGCTTATAAGCCAGATCCTTTTGGGGAGGCAGACTAGGACTGCCCCAAACTGCAGAACCTGCCCCATCTCAGATCCGTCTGCAGCCAAAGGAGAAAAATGCAGACACAGCAATTTCCATAAAACTAAGTGCACTCTACTTGAAGTGCTGGCCTTTGTTCTGACTGTGGCCCATCAGTCAGGAAAGACTCTTTGCAAGCAACAGAAATGGATTCTAGCTAACTGAAGCAGAAAGGAGAATTAAAAGGACATTAGGCAGTCCAGAGTCTTGAGGAAGGTAAAACACCAGGCTCACTGGCCGTGCGGCCAAGAATGACTGACACCCGGTCCGTCCAGATCTGGCACAGTAAAAATCCCTTTGCTGCCCCTTCCC
>BDUI01008448.1:21311-33841 GCA_002335545.1 Apodemus speciosus
TTTGTTTGTTTGTTTGTTTCTTTTTTGGTCTGGAAATCAGTAGTTCAGTTCACAAGTGTCCATAGCTGCAGCTTGATCCACTCAACTGACAGAGAGTTCATGGATACACCAGCAGTCCAGTTCAGTAGAGTCAGGACAGCAAACAGGAATCAGCGGCCGTGGCAATACCTGGCAGAGACAGCCAGTCCTCAGCCTCAGTACAAGTCATCAGGAGCAACTAGGAGGGACGCCAGGAGAAGTTCTGGGCTGTGTCTCTCTCCATAAGCAAGCCTAGCTCAGCCTCTGTCACTGTCCATCGAGTTGTGTTTATATTCCCTCCAAACATCACRTTCTCCATGGGTCTAGCCTCAGCACTTGTCTCAGCTGACATCACTCTGCCAATCAGTGGAAGTGGCAGGAAACTAGCACAGTACCAGAACTTTTCTGGCACACTTCTATGTAGTCCCAACAAATGGAGCTCAACTATGCAATGTAAGGAGGACCAATACATGCATATAATTAGCAGAGAATCCCCATTACGTGTCCTTTCGCATGCTTGCTTTCACAGAATATCCTTTCTCCTGGGTCTGTTTCAGTGAAATGTTCCTTCACAAGTCGCCTTAGCTTTTCACCTGTGGCCACTTTCACCTGTGTTTGCCCCAGCAAAACACCATCCAACACAACTTGCTTTCCTCTTCATTTGACTACTCTTAGTTTTTAATAGTTTCAATGCATGCTTTATTGTGATGTTGACTGAAGAAGCAGTAGTTACATATTTTGTCCAATGTTTTTTCTTATGGCTAGACAAGGATTATCCTTTTATAGGAGGTTTACCTTGATTTTAGATATTTGTGCGTATATGTGTGAGCCACTGTGTATACAGGCTACTATAGGCCACAGGGCATCGGATCCTCTGGAAATGAAGTTGTAGGCATTTGTTGAGCCTGGTCCAGGTTCTCTGGAAGAACAGTAAGTGCTCATAACAGGTAAACTCTCCCCTGAGTCCTCTCAGGTTTATTTTTAATTAACTTGTTTATTTGGTCATTCTACCAAAATGACAATGTTGTTTTTCATGATTTTAAAAAAAACCTGTGTGAAACACAACATTCAAATTGCTTATCGTATACAAACCTTTTCTTCAGCTGTAAGTTCTACCCTACAAGTCACTTGAGCTGCAGATTGAAATGAAATCCTAACAGTCTTATAATGTTATGGGATCCACCCAGGCATTCTTGGCTTGTTTCAGTACGTTCTGTTTTTCCTCAAGAACATCCATTTATACTGTTACATTTTKCTCCACCCATATCCTTACTGCCCCATGACTTCCCACTGTTTCTCCAAATAGTGTAATAAATAGATATTAATTTATCCAAATGATGTTTATTGTATATTTTGTGACAAGCATCTTGTCCTGGTTGAGGATACCTTAAAAGACAAGATAAAGTCATCGTTTTTTATTCAATTGACATTTTAGTGGGTAAGAGCACACTGCCAATAAATCACATTGCTCTGTGCTTTGAAGGAAGCAGGAGCTGATATTAAGAGGTACAAATTATGGGAGTGAGGTACAGTATACTTTCAAGAATTCTGGAACTTCCTCTGATAATATTACAAATAAAGATTTGCTAGCTATCAGCCTTTCCTCAGTTATAGCTTCGTGTCTCCAGTACATGCTTTGGCCTTAATTGGCAAAATATTGGTTTCGGAATTAAAAACAAAGAAAACATCAGAATACCACATAAAATATTAAAACCATTTGTGTCTATTGCTCACCCCATTCTACCTTAAGGAGAAGAATCTTTTAGACCTATTTTGGATAAACAACACCAACATACTTCCCATTTGAGTCAGCTTTCATTAGGATGTTAGGGTTAACTTTTTGCCTTAATTTTGTGATAAATACAATCTTTCAAACATAGACCTCCAGTCTCAACTTGAATATCACGGGCGGGATGAAATCACAAGAACCATGGACCGACATGAGGAATTCGCTTAAGACCAGCAACACAGAGAATATTGAAATTCCTCTTCCAGAAAGAGGCTTTAGGGATAGCCTGGGATAGCCGCAAACGATGAGAGGAGGACACGCCACAGGAAAGCACACCACACACTTCCCTCTTTCAGAGCCTCGGGAATGGATTTAGAGGCTCGCTCCACCCATTTCCGGGTTCTTGGAGCCGCGGCCGTCGCATGCGTGATGACGTTTAAATCCCCTGCAGACTCCGGAAGTGCGACTTGCACTAGGTTGGGGCACCGATCTTGAGAGAGAAAGTGGGAGCCGGGGCGCGAGGGAGTTCGCCCAGAGATCTGGAAGGCCACGCCTCCTTGCGCCTACCCTCTCAGCCTTGCAGCTGGGGACGGAGCTCAGGTAGGACTGTGCTGGCCGCCTCTGCGAGCCACCGGAGGGGCTGGCCCGGCTGGGACTGGGGTGGGATCTGGTGCCGGGGTCCTGACTGTCAGAAGCCACGCGTTGTCTCTGAGCCACTTCTCTCATCTGTGTGCAAGATCTTGCAAAAGGACTGCCTCACCTGCTTTGTCCACTCTCCAGGCAGGAGGAACACGTGTGACCTGGGGTGGCTAGCCTGTGTCTGAGTCCCTGAGACTGGTTTTCCCCAGACACCTTAGATAGGGGAAGAGACTCTCCACTTACTGTATTACAGTGACTGGTTGAAGTTGTTTTTAGTTGTTCGTTTTCATAAAAAAGTGCCAACCACTAAATCTGTGGCATACATTTATAGCAAACATTGAAGTGTACTTATAAAAGAGGGCTCAAAAACTCATGTGAATGTTAGTTAGTAGGATGTATACATTCTTCTGTAAGTTACTTGCATTCAGAAGCAGACCACATCATGTTCTTCTCGCTTTCCCAAAGTGTCTGTCTTTGGAGTGAGTAACTTCTGTCTAAGAGAGTCTGGGCTACATTTAAAAGACAAAGCATACTGTCCATTTCCCCCAATGGAAATTTTTCCAGCAAAAATGCTGTATTGAGAAAGTTCTGTGGTCTGGACCAGTTACTGCCTTGTTTTGATTGTTTGGAAATAGATTCATTGTAGTGGTACTCATGGTTTTGTTTTGTTTTAAAGAACTGTCAAAGTATTCTGTTTCTCCTTATTCTTTTTCCTTTCTTCTGAGGGACAGATACCCCTTTTCATTCTCAGACTAAGTCAGAGCAGGCAAAGTTCCGGTTTTATCGTCAGTGCTGGTATGGTGCGCTTTGTAAGCTTTCCTACTTTTAAACTGGGAGTCTGGTCCCTTTAATTGTCAAAGGGATGAGAACTGAAGGGCTGCCTGGAATGGCTTTTTGACTGCGACGACAGCTGCACTTCTACAGGGTAGAACAGTTTCCAGGCCAGAATTGTTATAAATATAACAAGTTATAAATATAAACATATAATATATAAGATAACTTGTTATACTTATATATTTATTTATATTTATCATAGATCATATTTATTGATCACCAACTTAGCTTTGGGAGGAGAATCTAGGGTCAGTACACATGTAAAGGTACTTCCATGCTCAATAAAGAGCAACATTTAGTCAGTTAATTTTTTTTTTTTTTTTTTGGTTTTTCGAGACAGGGTTTCTCTGTGTAGCCCTGGCTGTCCTGGAACTCANTTACCTCCTCAGCTCTTCTGGGCCAGGCCTGAGAATCCTCGCTGCTTGCTGGTGTGTGTGTGCAGTTGTCCTCCCGCTGTCTCCTCCTGGCCTGCCTGGATGCCAGCTTTAAAGAATCAGGTCTTTTTTTTTTTCTCCCACAGATCTGGGCTCATCTGTTAGATCTTTATGGTGACCTGGGCTCCTCTGTTGGTTTTCTATGGTGACCTGGTTAGGGCAACCGCTGCAGGATGGTTGCAGGTCTTGGGGCTCTGTCTAAGCACGAGATTCCCTACAGGAGTAGAGCTTCCTTGGTTGGATTGCTTGAGCCTAGATGGTGGTGCTCTCAGTCCACAGGGCTCTGTCTGGTTAGCTGTCTGAGGTGCCCBGAGGCAAGGTGGCTGCTTCTACTGTATACCCAGTACAACATGTACAGACCTTGGTCTCGGGCCCGGAGTACCCAGACCCTGAGCGAGTTGGTGTCCACGCCGGTTGGCAACTGCTTGCAGCTCTGAGCTGAGGCAAGATGGCAGCCTCTGCTGCACGCCAGACAGGCAGGCTAGTCCCTAGAGACCGCTACCAGGTTCTCTCGGCTCTGGATGCGGGCAAGAGGCCGACCACGTAGCTGCCCTCGGACCTGGCCTCTGCCCCTCGTACCTGGTCTCTGCTGTTAGTAGACTATGGTGCCCTGAGGCAAGGTGGCCTTCCTGCCTGGAATCTGGGCACAGGCTGCACAGATCTCCGGGCGAGGTGGTAGCAGGGCAGGTGAGCTCCGCGACCACCCGCAGTTCCGATCCGATGCAAGGTGGCTGCCTGGATCAAGGACCCGGGCCCGGAGTACCCAGACCCCGAGCGAGTTGGTGTCTGCGCCGGTCAGCAACCGCTTGCAGCCTATCAACATTTCTCCTCTTCCTGCTATTTTTGACGTGAGTTTATGTTTGTGTGGTTATCTTCTTTTGGGTTTGATGAAAGAAGATTAATTGCTTGCCTTTTCTAGTGTGTAGTTTCCCTCTTTTTGTTGGTGTTTTCCATTCATTATCCTTTGAAGTGCTGGATTTGTGGAAAGATAGTGTGCAAATTTGTTTGTGTCATGAAATATCTTGGTTTCTCCATCTATGGTAAGTGAGAGATTTGCTGAATATAGCAGTCTGGGTTGGCATTTGTGTTCACTTAGGGTCTGTATGACATCTGCCCAGGCTCTTCTGGCAGACTCTTCTGGAGACTCTTGTGAGAAGTCCAGTGTAATTCAGATAGATCTACCTTTATATGTTACTTGACCTTTTTCCCTTACTGCTTTTAATATTCTTTATTCGTTTAGTGCATTTGGTGTTTTAATTATTATGTGATGGGAGGAATGTCTTTTGTGGTAAAATCTATTTGGAGTTCTGTAGGCTTCTTGTATGTTCATGGGCATCTCTTTTTTTATGTTAGCAAACTTTTCTTCTATAATGTTGTTGAAGATATTTACTGGACCTTTAAGTTGGAAATCTTCACTCTCTTCTATTCCTATAATCCTTTGGTTTGGTCTTCTCATTTTGTCCTGGATTTCCTGGATGTTTTGTGTTAGGCACTTTTTGCATTTTTCATTTTCTTTGACTATTGTATCAATGCTGTCTATGCTATCTTCTGCATCTGAGATTCTCTCTTCTATCTCTTGTATTGTGTCGTTGATGCTTGGATCCATGACTCTTGACTTCTGTTCTAGGTTTTCTATGCCCCGAGTTGTCTTCCTTTGTGATTTCATTATTGTTTCTACCTCCTTCTTTAAATCCTGGATGGCTTTGTTCAATTCCTTCACCTGTTTTGTTGTGTTTTCCTTTAGTTCTTCAAGGGATCCTCCCTGTTTACTCGTGTTCTCCTGTATTTCTTTAAGGGATTTATTTATGTCCTTCTTGAAACCCTCCGTGAAGCCCTCCAACATGACCTGTGATTTTAAATCCAAATCTTGCTTTTCTGGTGTGTTGGAGTATCCAGGACTTGATGTTGTGGGAGAATAGGGTTTGGATGGTACCATATTGCCTTGATTTCTGTTTGCAACATTCCTAAGTTTGCCTTTTGCCATCTGGTTATCTCTGGTGTTAGTTGGTCCTGCTGTCACTGGCTGGTGTTTGCCTCTCCTGCCTACCAGTCTGCCCCTTCCCACTGTCACAGAAGCAAAGGTGGTGGTAGCCTCACCTCTGAAAGCAGGACTCCCTCTAATCACCCCTGCAGGTCAGATGCTCCCTGCCAGCATATGTGCTCAGACAGCTGTGGGGCTGCCCAGCTCCTGGGCTCAGGTGGAACCCTGGTGGGCAGTTTCCTGAGCCATCTTTCACTCTGGTGTTCCCTGTGTACCTGGCTGACCTGGCTGCTTGGTCACAGGAGCAAAGATGGTGGCAGCCTCACCTCTGAATGTGGGATTCCCTCTCTCTATTTTCAATTTTAAATCCTGAATGCTCAATTCCTTCACCTGTTTGGTTGTATTTTCCTGTAATCCTTTAAGGCATTTTTTGTGTTTCTTCTTTAAGGGCTTCTCCCTGTCCACCTGTGTTCTCTTGTATTTCTTTATGTCTTTCTTAAACTCCTCTATCATCATCATGAGATGTGATTTTAAATCACAGTCTTACTTTTCTGGTGTGATGGTGTATCCAGTACTTGTTATGGTGGGAGAACTGGGTTCTGTTGAGCCCAAGTACCCTTGGTTTCTGCTGCTTATGTTCTTGCCCTTGCCTCCTGCCATCTGTTTATCTCTGGTGTTAGCTGGTCCTGCTGTCTCTGAATTTGGTTTGTCCCTCCTGCAAGCCTGTGTGTCAGTACTCCTGGGAGACCATTTCTCTCCAGAAAGAATTTGGGTAAAGAGAGATGTGGCACAGGGTCAGCCCTTGGGTGCAGACAGAAACCAGTAGGATTCTATCTCTGCTGTTCCTTCATTCCTATGCCCTGATGGCTCTGGGAGGGTCCCTCTTGGGCCAGTAATTTGAACAGAAGTGGTCGTCTTAAACTGTGCTCACAGGCTTGTCATAACTCCTGGGAGGCTAGGTCTTTCCAGGCAGAATTTGGCTTTGGAGTGTTGTGTCACAGGATCACCTCCTGGCACAGATGCAAACTTGAAGGCTCCTGTCCCATGCAGCTCCTCTGTTCCTGTGTTCTGAGGGTTCTGAGAGGGTCAGTCTGAGCAGCAGTGGTGGTCTTACTTGCACTCACAGGCTTTTCCACACTCCTGAGAGGTCAGCTCTCTCCAGGAAGTATTTGGGTATGGAGTGCTGTGGAACAAGATCAGCTCCATGTGCCTGGGTTTTTTTAAAGTTAATTTTGTATGGGACTACTTTGCTGAAAATATTTATTAGCTAAGGGATTTTTCTAGTAAAAATTTAAGTCTCATATATGTACTATAATACCATCTACAAATAAAAATGCTTTCTTTTCAATCTGAGTCTCTTTGATCTCCTTCAGATCTCTTACTGCTCTAGCTAAGGCTTCAGGTATAGAGAAAGTGGAAAACCTTGTCTTGTTATTGATTTTGGTGGAAATACTTTTTGTTTCTCTTCATTTAATATGTTGTTGGCTACAGGCTTGCTGTAAATTGCCTCTATTATATTTGGGTATGTCCTTTTTTGAAGGGAGGTCAGCTCAGGAACTTTGGAAAGGTCATGGACCACTTGGCCCTGTAGAAGGGAGAGGGTAATTAACATTCCTCAGACCAAAGGGAGGTCCCTGAGGCTAGGGGAGGCCCAGAGTTATTCCAAGACCATTGGCCACCTACCTCATTCCTTAACAACTTATCAGTTTAAAGGCAACACTGTTCTGCTAATCACATTGTGCCTAATGGCGGCTGCCCTGAGGATGGTATAAGGCCCACTGGGTGGGCTGTAAGTGGTTGTTCTCTCTCCATGTGCATTTTTCTCAGTAGTTCTAAGGGGTTAAATGCAGGGCCCATGCATGCTAGAAAGGTGTTCCAACACAGAGCTATGCTCCTATTCCACAACTGAATGGTCTTAAGTCAACCAAGAACAAGCAAAACTAAAGGTTTTATGTATGGTTTTCTTCAGTAAAGTCAGTGTAGAGAAACTCATGACCAGATTGCGAGTTTTGCTCTGACAGCCTGTCTGACACCTGAATTCACTTTTGGACATAGGAAGTGTATTTCATGAAATGAGGTTTTTTTCTTGATAACACTAATTTTGAGTTTTTAATACAAACTGAACTTAGAAGCCAGAACTTCTAATTGCTCTGCCATGATTTACATATACCTATTTGATCTTGGTCAACTGCAGGAAAGTTAACTGATTTACAAAACTAAAGACAGAGATGAGACTTCACTCAAATAGCATTGCTTAGAGTATGAAGAATTCTGCTCTTAAATTTATTAAGGGATGTTTTCCTCCATGAATTTATCTACATTGTAAAAAACATTAGAGTTGGGTTTTATTTATGGAAAACAGATTTATTTGTAGTTTAAAAGAAACTCTGTTCTTTGGTGGCATTCTGGTATGCATCTATTTGGTGTGTGTCACTGAGGTCTTTTGATATGAAGTGTGCAGTTACCTAAGAACATGATACTAGATCCCTGGAATAGAAGGAGGAAGTGAGAAATGTGGTATAATGGTATTTCTTTAATCACTTCAGTGATCAGAGACAAACCAGCTGCTGGCCAGAAAGGAACACATCTCCTTTCTTTGTCTTTATACAAGTTGTATCTCAAAGCACAAAAGAGGTATAGGGAGAGAAAGTTGTTTCTGGCTTCCCCAAAGGTATACAAATTAAAACAACAGGTAGACAAAGCCATATGGAGAACTTAAATGGCTGTTGTTGGAAAGATGAGGAAATTTTATACTATATTAAAGAGAAAGAGAGAGAATTTTTGCTATATATGTATAGTTCCTGTTCTAATAGTTTCTTTTCAGCTCTATACTGGCTGTTATAATTCCAACAAAATATCTAAGTTTAAGCAACAGTTTTATTGCTTAATCTCCTTTTTTCCTCACAGATTTATGGGAAATCTTTTTGTGCCCTGCAGAAGTGAGTGTTTCCTATTTAGGGACAGTGAAGGGAGGGAAAGAAGCTCATTCTGTCTTCAGCACATAACCTCATTCTGGATTTTTGACAATTTAGAATAGTAGATATGAAAATTGGTTGTTGTTGGTTGTTTTTATGGAAATATGTTTCTTTTGCTTAACAATAAATCATTCTAAAACTTACTGAGTTAAAATAGTAATATCCAAATCTCCAATTGTTCTTTTTTGTTAGGTATTCAGAACAGGAAACATAAAGATTGACTTGTCTTTTCTTTATAAGATTCAGGAGTTATCAGAAAGACTCAGRAGTTACAGTAAAGATTCCTTCCTTTCTGCATAGCTCTGAATGTTGGCTGGAACCCCCATTTGTGTCAATGGTAAGCAGTTTACTACAGAGTAATAGTCCATGCTTTTCATCTTTGAGTGTTGCTTTGTTTTGTATGACATTGGAAGGTCAAACCACTCATATTTTGACATAGTACCTAATATTATTATTAAAAAATTCCTTTTTTACTTTTATCCAGATTTCATTGTTTTTCATTTTTCTAAGATACTGTATTGAAAACATCATTTGACTGTAACTTTAATTTTTTCAAAACTTATTTTTTATTATTTTATTTATTTACATTTCAGCCTTTGCCCCTCATTCTGGTCCCCTTTCCAACAGTTTCTCATTACATTGCTCCTCCTCCTTGCCTCCAAGATGTTGATCTTCCCCCAACCAGGCCACCTCCTTCCCTGGGGACTCAAGTATTTTAAGGATTAGGTATACCTTTTCCCACTGAGGCAAGACCAGGCAGTTCTCTGCTATATATGTGCCAGGGACTTCAGACCAGCCCATGTATTCTGTCCTGTTGGTAGCTCAGTCCCTGGGTGCTCCCTGGGGTCTGAGCTAGCTGAGACTGCTGGTCTTCCTATGGGGGTTGTCCTCCCCTTCAGCTTCTACAGTCCTTTCCCTAATTCAACCATATGGCCCTTCAACTTCTATATACGTATCTGCTCTGTCTCAGTGAGCTGCTGGTAGGGTAGTGTCTCTCAGAAGACACCCACGCCAGGCTTCTGTCTGTAAGCACATCATAGTATCAGTAATAGTGTCAGACTTTGGTACTCTCCATCCCCATGTGATGGATTCCAAGTTAGGCCAGTGATTGGACTGCCTTTCCTTCAGTCTCTTCTCCATTTTTGTCTCTGCAGTTCTTTTAGACAGGAACAATTCTGTCTAAACAAGTGAGAAATTTGACTATGGTTCGGTAACCCCATCCCTCCACTTGGCCCTGCCTTTCTACTGGAGGTGGACTCTTCAAGTTCCCTGTCCACATTGCTGGGCATTTTGGCTAAGGTCACCCCATGGACTCCTGAGAGTCTCTCACTTCCTGGGTCTCTGGTACTTTCTAGAGGGTTTCCCCACCTCCAGTCCCCTGAGGCTGCATATTTCCATTCATTTTCCATGTCCTCTGGGCTTCTCTCCCATCCCTGCCCCCTGGACCCGGTCCTATTTTCCTTTTCTCCACTCCCCCATACTCCATTTTTAATTGGGTTATTTGGTTTCCCGAAGGTTAACTCCTTGAGTTGTTTATATATTTTGGATATTAGTCTTTTTTTATTGGCTATATTCTTTATTTACATTGGATATTAGTCTTTTTTTGGATGTAGGCTTGTTGGGGTCTAGCTAGAGCAATTAGACAACAAAAGGAGATAAAGGGGATAGAAGAAGTCAAAGTATCACTATTGCAGATAATATGATAATATACATATGTTACCCCCAAAATTCCACCAGTCAACTTCTGCAGCTGATAACTTCAACAAGGTGGCAGTATATAAAATTAACTTAAACATATCAGTAGCTTTTCTTTATACAAGTGATAAACATGCTGAGAAAGAAATTCGGGAAACAACACACTACACAATAGTCATAAATAGTATAAAATATCTTGGTGTAACTCTTACCAAGCTAATGAAAGATCTATATATCAAAAACTTCAAATCCCTTAAGAAAGTAATCAAAGAAGACCTTAGAAGATAGAAAGATTCCCCCATGCTCATGGATTGGTAGGATTAACATAGTGAAAATAGCCATCCTATAAAAAGCAATCCACAGATTTAATGTAATCCCCATCAAAATTTCAACACCATTCTTCACAGACATGGAAAGAGCAATTCTCAACTTCATATGGAAAAGCAAAATCTCCAGGATAGCCAAAACAATTCTCAACAATAAAAGATCTTATGGGGAATCATCATCCCTGCTCTCAAGCTGTACTATAAAGCAATAATGGTAAAGATGGCATGGTATTTTTTACAGAGACAGACAGGTCAATCAATGGAATAGAATTGAAGGTCCATAAATAAACACATACGCCCACGGACACTTGATCTTTCACAAAGAAGCCATACACATTCAGTGGAAAAAAGCAAGCATTTTTAATAAGTGGAATTTATGGAATAATTGGAAGAATGAAAATAGATCTATATTTATCACCTTGCATATAGCTCAAGTTCAAGTGGATCAAGGACCTCAACATAAAATTGAATATACTGAATCAAATCCTATTTTTAATAATGSCTCTTAAACACTTTAATCCTCTTGTAGCCCACCACCCACCAGAAAGAAATAGTGGAAAAGAGGATATGGGGAAATGGACCTTTTTAGAAATGGTTCATTGGAGCAACTCCCATCTGTTTTTTTTKTTTGTTTGTTTGTTTGTTTCTTTTTTGGTCTGGAAATCAGTAGTTCAGTTCACAAGTGTCCATAGCTGCAGCTTGATCCACTCAACTGACAGAGAGTTCATGGATACACCAGCAGTCCAGTTCAGTAGAGTCAGGACAGCAAACAGGAATCAGCGGCCGTGGCAATACCTGGCAGAGACAGCCAGTCCTCAGCCTCAGTACAAGTCATCAGGAGCAACTAGGAGGGACGCCAGGAGAAGTTCTGGGCTGTGTCTCTCTCCATAAGCAAGCCTAGCTCAGCCTCTGTCACTGTCCATCGAGTTGTGTTTATATTCCCTCCAAACATCACRTTCTCCATGGGTCTAGCCTCAGCACTTGTCTCAGCTGACATCACTCTGCCAATCAGTGGAAGTGGCAGGAAACTAGCACAGTACCAGAACTTTTCTGGCACACTTCTATGTAGTCCCAACAAATGGAGCTCAACTATGCAATGTAAGGAGGACCAATACATGCATATAATTAGCAGAGAATCCCCATTACGTGTCCTTTCGCATGCTTGCTTTCACAGAATATCCTTTCTCCTGGGTCTGTTTCAGTGAAATGTTCCTTCACAAGTCGCCTTAGCTTTTCACCTGTGGCCACTTTCACCTGTGTTTGCCCCAGCAAAACACCATCCAACACAACTTGCTTTCCTCTTCATTTGACTACTCTTAGTTTTTAATAGTTTCAATGCATGCTTTATTGTGATGTTGACTGAAGAAGCAGTAGTTACATATTTTGTCCAATGTTTTTTCTTATGGCTAGACAAGGATTATCCTTTTATAGGAGGTTTACCTTGATTTTAGATATTTGTGCGTATATGTGTGAGCCACTGTGTATACAGGCTACTATAGGCCACAGGGCATCGGATCCTCTGGAAATGAAGTTGTAGGCATTTGTTGAGCCTGGTCCAGGTTCTCTGGAAGAACAGTAAGTGCTCATAACAGGTAAACTCTCCCCTGAGTCCTCTCAGGTTTATTTTTAATTAACTTGTTTATTTGGTCATTCTACCAAAATGACAATGTTGTTTTTCATGATTTTAAAAAAAACCTGTGTGAAACACAACATTCAAATTGCTTATCGTATACAAACCTTTTCTTCAGCTGTAAGTTCTACCCTACAAGTCACTTGAGCTGCAGATTGAAATGAAATCCTAACAGTCTTATAATGTTATGGGATCCACCCAGGCATTCTTGGCTTGTTTCAGTACGTTCTGTTTTTCCTCAAGAACATCCATTTATACTGTTACATTTT
>BDUI01008451.1:66832-77427 GCA_002335545.1 Apodemus speciosus
ACCCACCGACTGTCTTAGTCACTAAACTATTGCTGTGAGGAGATACCATGACCAGGGCAATGCTTGTAAGCTTGTAAATGCTAAGATAATTAAGCATTTAATTGGAGGCCTGCTTATGGTTTCAGAGGTTTAGCCCATTATCATGACAGGGAGCACGGTGCGTGCAGGCTGATATGATACTGCAGAAGTATGTTCTACATCTGGATYCACAGGTGTCAGGAAGAGAGAGACGGTGGGCCTGGGTTGGGCTTTTGAAAGTTCAAAGCCTACCCCAGTGACACACCTACTCCAACAGGGCCACACTTMCTAATCCCTCCCAAGTAGTGCCATTCTCTGGTGACTAAGCATTCAAATGTGGGGGCCGTTCCTACTCAAAACACCATACAAACATGCACACACATACTAACCAACCCAAAGTCTCAGTGGTACCAAGGTAGAAGCCTGATCTAGACAGAGGGAAAATCCTGGACACAGCAGTCTGTAATTGAAGAAAATGCTCAGTGTGAGAGCCTTGGGAGCTTTGATAACAAATACAGATTGCAGTCACATCATCGCCTGGAACCTTTATTAGAAATACATGTCATTCCTTGATCCCTAGTCAAGAGTGTTGTTGTGTTCATAAAAAGAGAAAGAGGTTTTAGAGAATATGGTATATGGCAATGTGGGGGAAGGGGGTGCTCCAGTGGGCATCTCTTCCCCAGAGGTACCAGCCACACACAGACATGGTATAGAGTAGAGTTTATTCAGGGCAGAGGATGGGAATTAATGGGGCAGAGAAAGGCAGAGAGAGGGAGAGGGTAGAGAAGTGGAGGCCGGCCATGACCATATGGAGAGAAGAGGGGAGGGAAGGAGAGCCCAAGAGGGGCAGAGAGGTGAGAGTGCCAAGAGGTAAGAGAGATAAGAGAGAGAGGAGGGGGCCCAGTGCCCTCTTTTATAGGCCAGACCTACCTGGTTGTTGCCAGACAACTGTGGGGCWGGGCATACCTGACTGTTGCCAGGTAATTGTGGGGTGGAGCTTAGACAGAATCCTAACAAGTGTGGCTTCAGAAATTTCATGAACAACGAACTAATATCAATATCCAAAAGCARAACACCCAGAAAAATCACACTACCTTAAAAGAAAAACGTGCCTACCGGGYGTTTAAATGAATTTTGGTTACCTCAAGCTCTTTAGTCATCCACACTGAGCGCAAATGATGCACAGTGCCTGCGTCTGTACCCAACACCTAGCATGGTGCCAGCTTGGAGTCCAGAGGCAAAAGAAGTTGCCATTAGCTGGAAGGGTGGGCAAATAAATTGTCAGAACAGCAAGGTGTATATRAAAGCGGATAGCATGGACTAATTGGTTTTTGTTGTTTATCACTGATAGGCATATTTATCAGCAATATGCTGGTTGGGTACATTAGCACCGTTTGTAAATATAAACCTCTCAGGATGTAACTCTATTGAGTTTTTCATTTTGTAGCAAGACAAAATATTCTTCTGGTTGTTATATAGGAGGGCATTGATGTGGGAACTCTGCTGAAATCGACCTGCAACACTTTCCTGAAGACCTTGGAAGAATGCATGCAAATTGCAAATGCAGCCTTTACCTCCGAACTGCTCTACCATACACCCCCAGGGTCCCCTCAATTAGCGGTGCTTAAGTCCAGCAAGGTAAAACCAGCTCCCTCTCTCTCCACCAGCCCTGTGGTAAAGTTAAGGGTACACACTGTCATGCCCACTACTGTCTGAGAGTAGTTTGCTTTCTGTCCACTTCTGTATCTGCCTTTGATCCCGTGTCTAGTTGGGTATTTTTAGCAGTTTGATCCCACACAGTTTTCTGCTGTAACCTCTTGTCTCTAACTTCAAAGGGTCTTCCCTAGATTGGTGCTATCCTACCCAGTCACGGTCAGCCTGACCCTTCCACTAGCCAAGAGTAATGAGTGTAAATTGGATTTTATCTAAACCTTTTGGTCATTTCCTCATGGCCTGTAAGCTAAGAGCAAACTGTAGACTGTCCCTGTGTCAGCTGCTTCCTCCCCTACAGTCCTAGCCTGAAYGCCTCTCGCCGTTGCTTGTGCCRTCTTCTCTCCTGGGTCAGTCCTGTTCATCTTCCCTTAGTCTTCTCTCAGTGCCTGGGTGGGGCTAAGAGGGCCTCCTCTCATACACGCCATGTTTCAGCTCTAACTTGTACTCAAGTTGGCTTAAAGGCAGAGATTCTGTCTGTAATGCTTACTTCATATCCTTAGTGTTAGATACAATACTGCAGCATAATTGCTATCTGTCAGTGCTGAATACGGCTAACAAATTATAAAGAAGCTAGTCATTAAGAATTTGGCTATGGTAATGAAATCTTTCAAAACCCCATCTTCCTTTCATAAGAAATTTGGGTATGCCTTTATTGGAAGACACCTAGGATTCTTTCCTTGAGGGGGGCAATATACATATTCTGTCTCTAATGACCACTTTCTTATGTGATGATATTCTAGATAACATTCTTTTGAAGGCTTAACACATAAACTTTCACTTCTTTGTTTTTTCTTTTTAAAGATGAAACATCCTGTCATACCAATTCATAATTCATTGGAAAGGTATAGTAACCTTATTTTTCTTCTTTATATACTAAGTTAGAAATCATTGTATTCCTTGTTTTTAAAAAGGAGTGGTGTAGTGATGGTGGTTTGAGATGGTGTTGGAAGCAAATGACCTGTCTTCCTTTTGTGAGACGGTAAACCACAAGTGGATTTGGCAGAAACGGGCAGGTGTGGCCACTTCCCTAGGACCTGCGTCTTGCCACCACATCTCATAACTTATTCTGTGTAGAGCTGCTGAAGCGGAGAACTTCTTGGGGAAGAGCTGAATGTTGATTCCAGTGTGCTCTTCCCGGGAAAAGTGGTAGTGTTCTCTGTCTTCTTTAGAGATGGAGTCTTAGTAGCTCATAAGTCAGAAGATAACTTGCTAGCAAAATATAAACTAATACATTCCTCTAAATGGTTCTTTGATTTTAAAAAATATATATACACAACTGCAAATTTATGCAGCTCGGCAGTACAACACCACCAGCATGTGTGTGCCCTCGAGTCTGAAATGAGTGTCACCCAGAATGGAAAAGCTTCCTGTCTCTATTGTCAAGGTCTTTACTCATAAAAATAAAATAAAATAAAATAAAATTGTGTGGGCACTTCTGTGAATTGACACAGTACAGATTATCCTTTTAAATTATTAACAGTCTATCCCTTTATATGCTGTGTATGTATATGTAGATGTATTTTGATTCCTTTTCAAATATTTTTACTAGAAACATTTTTATAAATTTCTAATTCTTTTAAGACTAGCTTTATCTGTGCTTACATTTTGAGTTGTGGGTTTAAAATGTGTATTTTCTTTGGCTGGAATCATTATGTACCTTGGATGCTGCTCTGTTACTGCTTTAAGTTGACTTATAAGAAGACATTACATTCTTTTACCAGAATCAGCTGTTTCATTTAAATGTTAAACAGCTTTTTTCTGCTGCCCTGATGTGTGCTCAGTCCCTTGGGATATGCTGTGATCCTCCTGTGTGCCTTTCTCTGACTCCTGCTGATAGGAGAACTCTGGGTGGCCACAGCATGTCAGTTCAGACAATTAACTGCTAAGCAAACAAGTTTAAGTGGTCTTGTGTCATAAAGAAAAGCCTCCTAGGGAGAAGTTGAAGAAAGCCAAGTAAGCTTTAATGTGGCACCTGGAGGAAGCCTGCTGTACACGGAAGAGCTGTCCGGAGCATTTCCTGGTGCTGGTGGAAAGCCAGGAGACTGGGGTGCCTCAGGGTACAGGAAAAGCCATAACACTCCTGTGTTTATTATTTTTTAAGAGGGTCTTAATCTACAGCCCAGGTTAGCCTGGCATGATGGCAGACTTTTTGCCTCAGTGCCCCAAGTAAAGGAATTGCAGGAATGAGCCCCCACACCCAACTTTAGTAGTTTGCTGCTTACTGTATTTGTCTTGGTGTCTGGGAAATGGAAAGGTTTAGCTTAGTTTTCGTTTTGTTTTTTTTAAATTGCCTTTAATCAGTGTTTGGTTGTGGGTCCTCCTAACCCTTAGAGCCACATTTTTCAACCTGTGGGTCAAAGCCCCCATTTGGTCACATATCAGATATCCACATTAGAATTCATAACAGTAGCAAAATTATAGTCATGAATTAGCAACAAGATAATTTTATTGTTGGTGTTGCCACAACATGAGGAATGGTATTAAAGGGTTGCACCTTCTGGCAGCCTGTGRCAGATTACATTTTCTTTTCTTTTCTTTTCTCTTTTCTTTTTTTTTCTTTTCTTTTCTTTTGTTTTCTCTTTCTTTCTTTCTTTTTTGTTTTGTTTTTGTTGTTGTTGTTGNTTACATTTTCTTTTCTTTTCTTTTCTCTTTTCTTTTTTTTTCTTTTCTTTTCTTTTGTTTTCTCTTTCTTTCTTTCTTTTTTGTTTTGTTTTTGTTGTTGTTGTTGTTGTTGTTGTTGTTGTTGTTGTTGTTGTTTTCGGACAAGGTTTCTCTGTGGTAGCCCTGGAACTCACTCTATAGACCAGGCTGGCCTCAAACTCAGAAATCCGCCTGCCTCTGCCTCCCAAGTGCTGATATTAAAGGCGTGCGCCGCCACCACCCGGCTTACATTTTCTTTTAAACAATTTGTTTTAGGCCAATGGAGTTAAACAGCTGTGAAAATGGACCTCTAAGTATAGAAGTAAATGGTGATGAAGAAATCCTAATGAAAACCAAGAGTTCCTTATATTTGAAAKCCACAGAGGTAGATTGCAGCATCTCCAGTGAAGAAAACACAGATGATAATGTGACAGGTAACATCAAAAGGAAGTCTGCCTCGCTATGTTGAATAATAGATTTAGGGTGCGCCTAACACACAGGATGGACACAGATAGAGCTTTGCCTCTAGTATGCTGTGGACCTCCTAAGGGAGCTTGCCTCCTGCAGGTCACGTAACTGTCCAGCATCTGTTACCCCGTCTAATGCTGTGTGCAATAAAATACAGTATTCTGGAGCTGACGCTCATGGCTGCATTTTGGTGGGTGTAAGTGGTTCACTGACTCCTGTAATACCTCAGTATCTTTTGAACCCAGACTGCAATGTCAGACTTGGTGTGTAACATTAGAGCAGCTAAGTTTTTCAATCTCCTGGTTTCTAGTGAGGCCTGAAGATGTCACAGTTTACCAACCACCAAACTTCTGTGTGTTTATCAAGCCAAATTTCAGGTAATACCCGTGTAGTTGAGAATTCTGCCCTTTCACATATACTAATTGCACTGGCACTAATCACAAAGTCCTGTCTTCTTTATATTGGCCAGAYTAACTGTGATAGAACTTATAATTGTGTTATAACTGCTTACTAAATGATTTTAAATCAGAGTACTTAACTGAAATAAGAAAATTTCTTTCTTCATCAGGTGTCTTAAAGGATTCTGTGATTTTCTAGCCAAGTCGTTTTTGTTTTATTTAATGTGTTAATCCTAGAAGCTGTTAGATGTTGATCTAAGAAAAGCAACACACAGCTCTTTAAAGACTGATTTCTTGAGTAAAGATTCCCTATAGAAATCTGTTGGTCACAGACCAGTCACATTTAAGGTAAAGCCTTTGAACAGAGTTCTTTATGATATAACTGTCAGTTCTCTGTGTAGTATTTATACTAAGTTGCCCAGACACTGATTAGCAAATAGTATGATTGCTCTAAGGGGAGCTCTAAGTCTGCTTTCTACAACCATGTGATTTGCATCAGCTAATCAATAAATACATTGCTTTAATGTTCTTTTCTATTGAAAGCATCTATGTGATCTAGATAAGCACTGAGCTCAGAAGCATCACTGTAATTCACATCTAAATGAAGCCTGTCCACACACAGCCTCTGTCCGTGAGGTGCATCCCACACTTCTTCTCCAGCATAGCTGTCTGGAGCCTTCTTAAACTGCAAAACTGGCAAAAAAAAAAAAAAAAAAAGCCATATATGTGTAAAAACCATGACAGTAAATAAAGGCATTTGTTTCTGGTGTGAGTCTTGAAGCAAAACAAACACCTAAGCCCTTGCATACTAGGCAGCAAGTTTGTACTACCCTGTACTGCCAGGAACAGCCGGAAAAGCACTACRAGTCTTGATTTAGCATTGACAAGTAGATTTTAGCAAGTGGGCCAATCCATAAACACAGATTATGCTTACAACCAGAACTGACCATTCGTAGGAGAAAGACCTTAGAAACCACTCAATACCCCTTMCACTGCTATAACTGACACCACAAGGTCCTTAAAATCAGGTTTCCAGGGCCAGCAGGATGGCTCAGGAGTTAAAGCACTTGCGACTAAGCCTGATGATCCAAGTTGGATCCCTAGAATTCATATGTTGGAAGGAGAGAACCAACTCCTGCAAGTTGTTCTCTGACTATACACGTATACAAAACATATAAGTAAATATGAAAACAGTACATGGTTTTAAAGAGTACTGAATGGTAGTGGAGTGATGGGCACTGAGGAGTGGTAACAAGGTGCACGGGTGCTCTTTAGGGCTGTGGCTGTGTACAGCACTTCCTGTTCTGTGTCTTAGAAATGTTCACTACTGAATGTGTGTTCACTGTTGTACTAACTCTATGAGAACCTAGTGACAGGCATCACTTTCTTTGTAGTCCAGGGTGAGATAATGAAGGACAACGGAGAGGAAAACCTGGAGAGTCATGGCAAGGATCCGGCACAGCCTGGAGCAAACTCAGTTTGCTTGGCAGAATCTCCCTGGGAAGACAATGAAGAAGTAATTCCAACTTTCTTCAGCACTATGAATACCAGGTATTTTGGGCCCTTTAAATTCCCTGGCAATTTGACACTAGTGTCCCTTTTTAGAAATCAGTTTGTGATGTGTATTCTAAGAAAGAGAGACAATGGTTTCACTGTGGTATACCAAGTACTTAGTATTTACCAGGTGGAGGGGATGAGAATGGCTTGGGTTGTGAGGGTGGATTATTTCTGGAGAATTATGTTAATAGACTGCTTCATAGTAGAAAAATAATGTCCTGGGCTACTCATGAAATCAGGCAAAGTGGTTTTCCCTAAAAAGCTGTTTCTGTGACATCTCTGAACTGCAGAGTGCTGATGTGGTTTTAATCTTCCATTCTCAATATCACCAAATTGTTCAGCTTTAGTGACATTGAACTTCTGGAAGACAGTGGCATTCCCACAGAAGCATTCTTGGCATCTTGTTATGCGGTGGTTCCAGTACTAGGTAAGATCGCTTACAGTTGCTTCATATCCATTAGTTTCTGGAATTTTTTCACATGATAAATATTCCATATTATGTACAGTAAGTTGACTCTTCTTAGCCTCCTCTTAAAATCACATGTCACATGGTGAAAGCTGTCGGAYTTCAACACTCTTGTATTTCCCCCATTCCGTTTCTAATTGACTGAGCTGTTGACTGTAGAGTGGCATAATGAAAATAGGGAAATCTGCTTTCTAGAAAATAAGCAAAAGTGGAGGTAGTTCAGGAACGGGTCTTCAAACCTGTCAGTACTGTGGGGAAATATCTTACTAAGTGAAAGGAATTTTTTTCAAAGATAAATACATTTAGATATGTGTATATACATACACATATGTTAAATTTTGATTAGTATGATATCATTAGTATTGCTAATGTATTGATATTTACTGTATGATCTACTAATGCAGGTCTTGGTTTCTCATGTGTGTGAATGTTTGTGTTTACACGTCTGAGTGGGTGTACTGTGTACATATATGTAYAGGCCAAAGATTGATGTCGAGTGTCTTCCTCCATTACTGCCCACTTTATTTCCAGGGATCCTCTGTCTGATTCTCTGCCTCCCTGTGCTATGATGATAGGTGAATTCCACAACACCCGCACTTTGACATGGGTTCTGAGGACCTGAACTCTGGTCTTCACACTTGTGCAGCAAGTGCTCCACACTCTGAGCCATCTCCCAAGCCCTATTCATGTCTTTCTAATTAAAGTATAACTTGCATCTAGAACTTAAGTGCTATGATTGTCACTTTTGATAAATGCACCTATCAACATGGAGAACACTTTCATCACCCTAGAACATTCCCTGTGCCAGTTGGTACACCACCCACTGTGAAGCCCGATTCTTGTCACCAGAGTTTAGTTTTTCTGTGTCTATGTAAATGGAATCCTGTTGTCTACTCTTGTASCTAGCATTTCTCACTAAGCATATTTAGAGATTTATCTCTGTGGTGTGTCAAGAACTCCTGGTGTTACTGAGCGGAATGGCTTTGTGACAGCCTGCAGGAATGTCTCTGTCACACGTGTGCAGTTGCACTCAGTTGTCTGCTGGGTTCTCGTCGCTTCACCTCCTCTCTCGCTGCTGTTGGTAGTTGGGGTCAGGCCTTTCTCATACTCAGTGCCCCTGTGTAGCTTTAGTTTGCATTTACCAGCTACCATGATGTTGAGTATATTAACATACAGCTCTTGGCCACTGCAATTTTTTTGTTGTTGTTGTATGTCTCTCCAAATATACCCCAGGTTTAAAGTTGATTATTTTTCTTTTTATTACTTGGGGTGCCACTACTGAGGATGCTCCTGTTACTGAATTTTGGAAATTCTTTAAATATTCCAAGAGAATCCCATTATAGACATGCATCACAGATATTTTCCTTCAGACTGTCACTTTCCTATTTATATTTTATCTTTTTATAAATCTGTTTTTTGAAAAGTAAGTTTCACATGTTAACATACTTGACTTTTATGTTAATGTTTTTAGTTATCCTAAAGTTACTTTTAATCAAGGGCCATAAAGATACTCTCATGTTTTTTCTAGATTTTTAATTTTACATTTATCRTGCATGTGGAGCAGTATTTGTGCATGTGCACAGGCTAGAGGACAGTGGTCTTCCTTATGCCACCCAGAGTCTCTTACTGGCCTGTGGCTACACATGCAGGCYAGGTTGTTTGGCCAGTGGGCCCAAGGATCYGCCTGTGTCTTCCGCTCAGGGTCCCTCCCAGTTTTTGAGACTGTCAGCCTGTGACACCATACCTGAGGCCCCTCCTCCATCCGTGGGTGCTAGGGATTGAATCCGGGTGCTCACACTTGTCAGACAAGGACTTTACAGACTGAGCTATCTCCTCAGCCGTAGTCCATGCTGGAATTACTTCATGTATGCATTGTGAAGTTGGGATTGAGGGTCATTTTGTCTTAAGCACAGTCTAGTTATTTAAGGACCATTTGTCAAGAAAGACAACCACCAATATTCTTTTTACATTGCTCTGGCCATCTGCCCCAGAGCCTTCAGGCCTATAAATCGGTCTCTTTTTTGGCCCCGTGATTTGTTTCTATTTTCTTAGTATCTTAAGACTCCCGATTTTGTTCCTTAATCATGATTGGTTTGGAAATTCTAGACTCTTTGCAGATCTGTATAATTTTAGTTTTAAATTTCCTATTAAAGGGCCATTGGGATTTTGATTAAAGCTGCATACATTGAATTYGTGAACCAGTCTGGRGAAAATTAATGTCTTTCACAACATTATATCTCCTAGTCCATGAGTATGATATATATAGATATCAATATTGTGTTATATATTATTTTATATACATGGGTATATAAAATATATAAATGGATATGAATATACATTTACTTTAGTCAATTTTATTTTCTCTAAATAATGTTATGTATAACTGTTTTATTAGGAATAAATTTTGGGCTTTATGGGTTTGATGCTATTTACATATATGGCATTAATATATGCASATACATTGATTATTGTATGCTGGTAGTTATTCTTATGGTCATGAGTCAGATAATTTTATTAAAATGCTTTTTCTGCAGCTATTGAAATTAGCTTTTTCTGGTAATTACTATATAATGAGCTATGTTCTTTACATTCTGTCACTCCTGCTTTGCTGTGKGTCTACATTCTTTACTTATTTTGTGTTTTCTTCTTTTCCTTTTTTAATTCTCATTTCTTGGCTTAGAACCAATGAAACTATTTTTCTTTAGCACACTATTTTATTTCCTATTAGGGGTTCTTTTTAGCTGCATCATTTTCTACCTTTTTTAAAAAAGATCAATCGGATAATTTTTAGACTTTATTATTTTTTTCTCTTCTGTTTTTATGCTATGCTTTAAAAGTAAAATTTATGTTTAGTAAATATAAATAATTTAAAATTTAAGGTTAGATCTAGCTAAATTAAAATTAGTAGTCTAGTCAAACCACATGTAATATAAGTTTATAGAAGATTCAGTAATRCAGCAAAATAAAATTAATATATCTCACACAGCAGCACATCTAACATGAAGGTGGGTTAGAGAGCCATTAATGAAGTTTTCTGCATTTTTTCCTTTGGTGCTAAGTCTTTAAAAACCTATAGTTATTTTAGGCTTACAATTCACTTCAGTTTAGACTTTGCAACATTGAGGGTACTAAATAGTAGTTGTCACACTGGGCAGTGTGCCAGCCTGAGGACGTTCAAATGGGCACTCTAAGTGTGTGACGGGTGCTTTCATCAGACCTGCCTTGTAGGACCTTGTCCCAGTGACAGCATCTCAAAGCAGCAAAACAAAAAGCTGATGGCCAAGTCCAGAAGTCAGAGTAATGTTGGGGAAAGCATCTTCTAAATGTATTATTAT
>BDUI01008455.1:18897-41239 GCA_002335545.1 Apodemus speciosus
GCGCTGAACAGGCAGTTTTCAAATGAAGTTCAAACTTCCAATAAATGCAATGCTTAATCAACACGCTTAGCCATTAGGGAAAAACACATGAAAACGACTCTTAACCCATCTCATCCCATCAAGAAAAGGTCYGATTACTGGTGACGATGAGGTGGAGGCCCCTTTACTGACAGAGACATGATGGGCCCAGTCTCTATAATAAACGAGTAGAGCCGTTCCTCCGAACACTAGATACAGAMGTTCCATGGCACCCAGSYATCTAGCGCTCGAGTATACACCCAAAGGAAGGAAAGTCAGCATACAGTGGCGATGTCTTCCCATATTTACTAAAGGACTTTTCATAACAGCCAAACTACATGCCAGCCTAGATGTCTACTGATGCATAACTGGGTGAAGAAAATGTAGTCTATGCTCACGCTGCAGATTTATTCTGCCATAAAGGATAAAATTATGTCATCTGTCGGAAAATGAGTGGAACTAATGATGGCATAAGCAAATTAAGGCGCTATAACAAGGATGGGTGTCACGGGTGGTCCTTCTACCATGGGCTTTGTGCAAAAATAGCGTG
Organism: Apodemus speciosus; assembly: GCA_002335545.1. Lineage (NCBI taxonomy): Eukaryota > Metazoa > Chordata > Mammalia > Rodentia > Muridae > Apodemus > Apodemus speciosus. The sequence continues at coordinate 19,466 of BDUI01008455.1, forward strand.
GAAGAGACAGGGTGCCAACTAAACATGGCAGCTCAGGCCGGCGACTCGGGAGGCTGCGGCTGGGAGATCGCAAGCCTCGGCTACATAGTGAGATCCGGGATATCTGGGAGACATAATGAAGTCCTGTCTCAAAGTAATAACAAGAGAGATTCAAAGGGGCAGAGTGGGAAGTGGAGTGGACAGTTAAGGAAGAGAAAAGAGAACAGAAAACAAAAGGTGGATACAACCAGAGTACATACCTTACGTACACGCGTGGAAATGGAAGGAAACCCATGACCTTACATGGTTAATAGCTTCTAATTTAAAAGCGGGCGAAGGGAATAAAAAGCCATGAATCTGTCACAGGATTAGCACTGCTGTTTCTGGAACCTAGACAGCTGCAGGACACAGGCCTGCCTTGGCCTGAAAAGTGCCCAGCGCCCTGGGCAGACCACAACAGTCCCTTCCTGCCACTATTTTGGGTCTGCTGGGTCTGTATACTGTTGGGGAAAAGAGGTGCCTTGTTACTGCCTGATGTTCTATCAAGGAAGATAATTAGGGGGATAAAGATACACAGCTCAGGAAGCAGGCCGCCGTTCTGTAAGGCAGACAGCTCAGGGAGCAGGCCACCGTTCTGTAAGGCAGACAGCTCAGGAAGCAGGCCGCCACTCTATCTGGGTGTCAGGAACACCACTGAGGCCTGAAAAGATGGCCAGCATGGATCACATGAATTCCAAAAATTCTGCTCAGGAACAGTTTGGAATTCAGGGATCCCGGGATAACGGGCCACAGCTGAGCAAGTCCAGACAAAGCAACCTACACTAGGTCTGGTTAGAGGAAGGCATTCCTGCTCCAGGTTAAACTTTGGGAATATCTAAAGTAGGAGAAGGACTACAGAGCCAACCGTGACTTCTTCTCCCCACCGCCGGCACAGGCCAATCTTGACCTCTACATCTATGCTCTAAGCTAACAGTTCCAGACAACAATGGTATGAGTGTAACTTAAAGAGGGCTGAGCACTCCTGTGCTTTGAAACAAAGTTACTGAAAGCGTGGGGTTCCCCTGACCTCTGCTATGGCTTTGCTAAGATAGCATTAGCCAAGTAACTGTTTGGTGACAGTCCATCAGTGGACCTTAGCAAAGCTCAGGAGTAGGAGTGAAGCCACTGGCAGAGGACAGGCTCAGGCACGAACGTGAGGTAAGKAGGGGTGACTTTGAGGACAGCACAGACTGACAGTGGAGGGTCTGGAGACAGACTAGAAAGCTCCCTTGACACTGGCTCAGCCTAACCATCCACTATTAATTTGCAGGACAGTTTCCTTGTCTATGACAAGCAGTTACATCTCTGCCTTACAGTTAACACACGGAAGAAGAGTGAGGTCATTAACAAGAATATAAGAGTTTTACTGTTGCTCTAATGATCTGAGAAGCAATAATGACTAAACCCAGAATCAGCACATATTTCCGTATAAAGGTTAGAGACATTTAGTATTATATTCTTAGTAAATTAAAACTTAGCGTTAATATTTCCATCAACTCATTAAATTACATAACCCAAAACTTCTACTTGCCAATACTATAAAAGTAAGACAAAAAAAATTTTAATCTTACTTTTTATAGTTCATATTAGACATGTCCATTTACAGCCAAGAATAAAAATAACAAAATCTCTCTCAGGCATTTTTCAAGTATCAGATTTTGTTATTTTTATTCCTCTTGTCTCCAAAATGTTAAGATAACCTTTAATTCAGATCCACTGCAAGTTATCATCATCTCTGAGTTTGAACTGCTTTTGACAAGTGGGTTTTAGCTGTCTTGGAAGGAACACACCAAATACACAGTTTACCAGAAAGACAGTTTCTGTGGCCTGGGTAAGGACACGCACATCAGCGCTGGGCTCTGTCACAGAGCGGGCAGACCACCACTGCGGCACTGCTGGCTGGAGGCTGCTCACACAGACAGAGCCTTCACAACAGATACAGCACTTTAGACATGATTTCAAAGGACATGCCCTGCCCTTCAGGGAATCTACTTTTAACAAACAGGATGAGATTCTATTCCACCCCACACCAAAGTAATGTGTAAGCTTAGTTTATATGTTCCTATAAGAAATAAAGAAGTCACTGAATCCCAACATTATTAAGGTGACGCATCTCCTGATGTCAAGGAAGTTAAGGCTATGTGACCTTTTCCTTCTAAGCATGGGCTTCAGTTCTGGTTTCAGAACTCGGAGCCCTTCCGTCTGTGGAAGACTGTGGGCAGCCTGCTTTGTCTATCATGACACATTACACTTGAGTGGATAAATTAATTGCTCACCGGCACTTATTCTGTGTAACAAATACTGAGATGGAGAGTAGCAGACCTGTTTGGAGACACAGAAGCATCAAAGAAATGGTCCAAGCCCACTCCACTGACATCCGGTAAAGCAGAGCTTTGGATCAATCCCTCTGCAAGGAAGACACAAAGGTCCCATTGAAGATCTACAGAGCCACATTTGAAGCACTCCAGGGACCCCGGATGATAGGCATGTACACGGAGAAACACAAAACACTGTCAGGTTGTCATCTTTACAGAAGTGGGGGTGGGTGAGGAGTGGGGGGTCAGAGGAAGCCAGAGTGGGTGAGCCTCCTGTGTTAAGGATGCAGCGCAGATGCCAAGAGGGCCACTGGGTAGAGAAGAAAGGAGGGACTGGGGAATAGGCAGAGGTCAAGAGCAAAAAGCCTCACTTAAGAGTGTGGCCCACACAGCAACAAAAGAGGGAAGAAGGTGTAGCTGAAAGCTAATTTCRAGGAATAAACTGTTGTCTTTAAAAGTGATGTGAGGAGAAACTAAACCACAAAGGCTRAGGAGCCAGATAAGGAGAGGAAGGRGAAGAMTGTAAAACAACAGCCARACTCTAGTCTCCAAAACAGCACACACTAGTTGACGAAATGAGAAAAATGGGGAGAATAGGGTAAGGGTTTCTCCTCGTGATGCTGAATGAATGAATGAATGAATTACAGAGGACTACTGTTTAATTTGAAACGATATCCAGGGCTGGCAAGCTACAATCTCTTTTATTAAATTATGGCAAACAGTTTTCTTACCAAAATAAGAGATGATAATCCTATGTTGAATGTCAATAGAACAGTAGCAGCAGCCGCAACAACAACAAAACCCAGCTACACKGCTCATCTGTTTAGCATGCACCCCACAGACACATAACCTGAATGTAATTTTGGGCATTGCGTAAAGCTGGTTACATGAAGTAAGGGGTAGAGCCCTCCRCACACGGAGTCACACTAGCTCTAGTGGTTCCTAATGTCACATTTCCCATTAGAGACARCAGCTCACACACAGACTTTGGTCAGTGTCATGATCAAGAGAGGGTGCAGGAATGGCTTTGGTGAAGGCAAGCTCACCTGCTCCAGAGCTYTGCWCGGCTTGCGGGGCCGAGCTTTGGGCTTTCGTCTATACACACATAGCCCAATTCCCTACAGCCAGCGCATCAGTGTAGACCGTACATCTCTTGGTTCCCTCTTAGATCCTGAGCACNCCCAGCCAGTGAGCCACAAAGGTCTGTCCATCTTTACCTTCCCAGGGCTGGAATTATAAACATGTCACCACACCCAGTTATTATATATGTGTTATGAGGCTTGAAATCAGGCCTCTATGAAATATAAAAAGCACTTCACTGACTGAACTATCTCTGCAGCATCCAGACATCCTTTGAAGACAAGTTTTTCATCCTTCTGTTCCAACTTTGGAAGATAATTCATATTTGGTTTTGTTGATCCATCTGCCCAAGGCCAGTCTCTTCCACAGCTGCTGAAAATAAAACTATAGATGGTACACTGAAGTACCCCAAGCTGGCATTTAGCATGAATCTCAGACCTTTGTGTCTGGGGACATAAAAGTCTAGCTAGGAAYGTCCTGACTCATCTCTACTTTCTTAAAATAAAGCCATTGGCAGCTCTACAGAGATCCAAAGGTGATTGCACAGGCTGGAGGTGAGAACAGAGATTAATTGGAATACATACAGAAACTTTATTGCAATGACAAAAATATTTCTAAAGTCAKATTATAAAAGTAGCTAAACAACTAGATAACTTGGCTAGTATTCAATTGTACATTCACTTAGATACATTTCAAGCAATGAAAATTGTCTCTCTATAAAGCTTGTTTTTGGGGGGATAGACAGGATCTCAGACATCTCAGCTGGTCTTATCTTGGTATGTAGCTGAAGATGACCTTAGGTTCTGAACTTGTCTCTACCTCCAGAGTTCTGGGAATATAGCTGTGCTCTKCCATGGCTAGTTTTTATAGTGCTGAAATGAAATACAGGGCCTCATGCACACTGGGAAAGTACTTTGCCAACTGAGCTACATCTCCAGCCTCTAAAGCTTATTTTTTTTGCCCAGACCTCCTTGGAATTAATTATCCGACTTTGAATGACTCCTAGTTTCAAGGCAGAATTCCAAATAAAAGTATAATGCTTTTCTTTCTTCACTTTGGTTTAAGGATACGGGAAAGTCCTGGCCTAAATATTTTCAGAGATTCCCACAAGTAGCTTCTATACCACTGACAAGATATTTCATCTTCATTATTTCCTCAAGCAGGTAAGTCAGTGTGAAGTCTTTGGTGTATATCCTATATTTACTAAAATGCAAATGGTCACAATAGGAWTTTTGTGTGAAGCATGGAGGGACTATAAGAAACTAGGCTAGAGAAGCACTTGTCTGAAGTCAGAAGCTCAGGTTGCAGGGTGGAAAGGCTGCTGAGGAGGGATGCTACAGGACCCTGGACCTGCTCAGCATCCTCAGCATCCTCAGCATCCTCAGCATCCTATCCTGATATTTTCCACGACCATGGCTGCCCTGTTCTGCTCTCCCATGCTCTTCATTGACCATTAACAGAGCTCCACGTAGGACTTTGCCTTTAACAGTGTCCCATGCCTGATTTCTTGTCTCTGCCAGGCCGGTTCTCTCTGTGAATAACTCTCGATTCAACACCCACACCCCTTATTTTTCAGTTTCTTGGAATCCTTCTATTCCTCCAGGTACTAAATGAATGACTAACTTTGGTGACTCCTCACCAAGGACTCATTACCACCGCGACACTCTTTCCTACACAAGGTCCCCTAATATTTTGTTCTGTAGAAATTAAAGTTATCTTCCCTGGCTAAATAGTGCCACAAAAATGCAAAATAAGGAGTCTTTTTTCTTTGATCTATGGCAAAAACCTGACAAGTGGAATCAACCTATTTGAATGCCGCATGTGGCATATTTAGAGTTCACTAAATTGGTAACTGTAACACTGTCTAAATGTTCCCATCTGCAARAGGGAAGTATCCATAACCACCTCTCATGGCAAAGTAACAATACTTATATCATAGTACATATACAGAATCTAGAGGAATCAATATATCATGACCAACCCTGACTGGCACCAGCACCTCAGGACGCTTGGGTGACACCAGTTCCTGATATCAACACCCACTAGCCAAATTATGAGGTTGCTGAAATAATGTTGGCTCTRATTCCAAAATGATCAGTTGTCCTGGGAGCCATACTTCCTCACTAGTAAGAACTGACAGACAGACAGATATAAAATGATTAGTTTATAAAAGACCACTCTACTGATGACAGATGTGATTATCTTCCCTGCAGTTCATGTTAAGTAATGTGCAATAACCTAGCTCAGAAAATCAAATCTGGCATTGCCTTAGGATGCGGAAGAAAGACTTTCCAGCTACCTCTACTTTTGGAGCTTTTGATATTTGCTTCTAAATATCTGTTCATTTCACATCCTAAAAAAGAGATGGGCAAGTATCTCCATAGGGAAGAGAAGAGCTCTCCAGATTTGTGGTTTGCTTCACAGTTCATCACAGACTTCCTTGTGGGTGTCTGTCAAGTTATTTCTCTTTCAACTGAGTCTTATAGTTAAGGACATTGAGTTACACTTTTCCATCTGAGAGCGTCTTCCCTAAGGATAGAGAGTTGCTTACACTTTGCATCTTGCACGCACTGGTAGGGCTCAACAAATCTTTGATTTAATTTTATTTATTTATGGGTTTGGCTTCTAAAAACTTCTCGTTCCATATGGCTGAGGCATATACTAACCCTACCTCATAAATTTCAAATTAGCAAACTGGCAATTTTACATAATTTTATTTAATATCTAGTAAGGCCAAGAAATCAGCCATTTAACATAATATCAGGTTATTTACTTGTTGTGCATGCCACATTTCCCTGCCTTGGGATTGATGTTTCTATATATTCGAATTATTTTTTTTTTGAGAATTTCATACATCCATACAATATATTTTGGCCACATTCACTCTCACTAATTCCTCTAACTCCTCTTTGATCTACCACTCCCAATTTCTCCCAACTTCATGTTCATTTTCCTTTGTTTATCCTATAACTGTCTGAGTCTACACATAGAGTCAATGTGGGATCAGCCACTGGAACATGGTCAATCTACCAGGGCCCATGACCTAGAGAAAGCTAGTTTTTCCTTCTCTGGTATGCGTCAACCCCTAAGAGGTCCTCAGTTAAATCTGAGGCTTGTGAGGCCCTCTCTCTCCTGTGCTCAGCAGTTGACTGGCTTSATTGTGGGCAGGGCTAGTATATGACTTTTACCATGTAATTCAGACTAGCTTAGAACTCACTAATATCACAACTTGGAATTTTTTATGTAGCATAGACCAGCTTCAAATTCAGAGTAATTGTCCTTCCCTCCACATCTCAAATGTTGGGATGGCAGTGTGAACTAACAACCAAGTCTGGATTTATCCCAACTTTTAAACAAATAGATTAGTCTGTATTATTGATTCRGTGTCTACCTTCCTAGGTAGTTTCTGAGTTCTATTATTGTGGCCAAATTAGATTTCAGCTACCTCCTATGCAGGAGTTCTAATGTTCTTAACCAGAGATGAACAATGTGGCAAAACCTGGACCACAAATGAGTAAGACAAAGTACTTCCACTTCAAAATCCTTCCAGTTGTGACATTTATGGCTAAGTAAATCATTAGACAAACAATAATTGTAGGATAGCATGGTTATCCTATAATTATATAATTTTATAAATTATACAATTTTGTGGTTTAACGTTTGAGACAGAATTTGGCTAGACACCCCAGCCTGGCTTTGAACTTGCAATTTCCTGGTTCAGTTTTYTGAGGACATAGGATCACAGGCATGTGGAAATGCATAAGGCTATTCTGGTTAGTATAACTTACACTAAGTATGAAAGCCCTTGGAATTATAAGRCAATATGATRCATCACCTCAATATACTTTAGGTAAAAGAGTGTCCCATATTAATATTTACTGCAGAGATTTAATCATGATACTTGTCAGTGATAGCCATAATGTGATCCCTGACTGCCAGAGGCCAAAGAGAGACCGGGACAGCCAGTGGACTGTTGAAGAACTTGGAACTTTCTTGGGGAGAAAGACATCTTAGCCACCAACTCTAATGTATCAATTTCTTGTCATGTGTCTACATTACCACCTAGCTCTGAAGAGTCTTGCTTGCATGAGTTCCTTCCACCATAATTTATTCCCAGATTGTTCTAGGTTCATTCTTTTGCTATGATAAATCKCTCTAACCAAAAGCACTTAGGTGAGGAAAGGGTTTATTTTATCTTAYGCTTCTAGTCACAGTCCATTATAAAGGGAGAGAAGGCATCTGGAAGCATTAAACATGGAGGGATAATGCTTACTGGACCCCCTCAGCCTAAGGATGATGCCCCCACTGTGAGGTCCAATGACAGTCATATATCAAGATATTCTCCTACAGTTATGGCTTCAGGTAAATCTGTTCAAGGCAAATCTTAAACTGAATTCCTTCTTCCCAGATGATTCTAGAGTTGTGTTAAGATGACAATAAAAACTGCTAAGGATACAGGGTAAGTGAGTATACTTCACACCTATAAGAACACCTCAGAGAAAAATATACATAGTGAACTCAAATGGAAAGATGAAAATCAAAAAAGAAAGAGATGAGCTAGACTAATAGTGTTGTGAAATGGACAAAGCCATTCATCTAGAGTATTTATATTATCAAATATTAAATTACAGCTAATGAGGATGTATCACAGGGCCTGGATCCATACTCATCACTTCAGTTCTTTTAAATCAGCTCAAGCTCCTGTGAGGAGAAACTAGAAGCCTTTAATCTAGCACTATTTGCTAGATTCACAAGAGGCAGCTAGCTGCCAATAGTCAATCCTGCGTTAGGTGCAAAACCTCTGCTTCAAAGAAACTTAGTACTGTAGCTACAGTCAGCTCCATGAAACTTCAGTACCATAGCTACAGTCAGTTACATAAAACTTCAGTACCTTAGCTACACAGTCAGCTCCATTAAACTGCAGTACGATAGCTACATAGTCAGTTACAAGGAACTTTAATACCGTAGTTTCATAAGAGAAAACTATGGTCACAAAATTGCACATATCCCAACACACAGCATAGCACATGTGGCTTCTAGTACAAGTAAAATTACCACAATTTCATATAAATTACATAAAATATGTTAACACTGTAATCATATTAAAATATTATATATGTAACAATATACAACACAAAGAGTTGTGTATTAAGAGTCAAAAAGCCAGATGAACATTCATTAAATTCATACATTAAACCRTGATGAAGAAGMAGCATGATCTAAGTCATCAYTCCTTGATCTTTTCTAGATAGTCTGTCATTAAAATATAAAGTCCTTTGGTTGTATGAACTTAGACTGTGCAGTGCCTCACCATGATGCTTTAGGTTTCAAACTTCCCCATACTAAGTCAAGCCACTGAGGAGTAAAATAGCCAAATTCATCAGAATTCCACCCRCTAACCTGTGCGCTCCAGAATGCCAGAGTTCAAAATTATTACCCTAAATATTAAAACTCAAGGGTGTTACTTTAATGAACTTAATTATGCAAAACAGCAAATGCAAGAATGTACTTGCAAAATGGCAATTTGAAACAGATGGTTGATTACAGCAGCCTGCTACAGATGGTCCAGCAATACAGCGTAGTTTTTCAAGTTTGGTTTTGATCAAAAAAGTAAATTGAAAACACTTTCCTACCCATACTATAATAGAGGGAATATGTTAAAAACTTAGAAATCCATTTTCACAAATAATTTTTGAAAATGATGAATTTCCTTGCCTCTGTAATGACAAATGCTGCTTGCAAATAAAAGACCATTATAACGTGGGAAAAGGGCATAGAAAAGGTAAACAAAGGCATTTAGTCTTTCAATTTAACCTATTTGCCAAAGTGGAATGCTAAAATAGAAATGCTTCCCACATTGAAAGGGTAGAGCCATTAGACAATAGAATGAACCTCAAGTGTTGATGGTGTAAAAATGAGCAAGTTGTAAATTATATATTTGAAAGGAAAGCAAGGACAGATAGCGGAGCTGGGAGATCTGAATCATCTGATCATCTTCAGCTCCTGGCAAAGAGTGGAAGATGCTGAGTCTGACTTAAAAGTGAAGAATGAAGGAAGAGGCAAGAGCAGTGCCCTCTCTATTTCCAATGATTCTTTGCCATTAGCAAGAGATGGGGTTAGGACAGGAGTCAGGAAGGGCCAGGCTGGGGAGGAGATGGCAAGAGGAGAGCAATGAGTCTAAGATGATGCCATCTTTACTCTTACTGCAATTTATACCACAGAAATCACACTTAAATTATTATTTAACTTGAAATGGTAGAAGAACAACAAATCTAGTAAAACAAAATTGCTGAACCCAATGAGTCTTAAATTTTGGTAGCTCATAGGTCAACAGTAGAATTTTGCAGATAAACCCTTCTCAGTGTAACTAATCTTCCCCTAAAACTTTGTCTTTTGGAATGAGGTAGCATGAACACTGAGATTGTGTTGACTCCTTCAGGTAGAGCACCATGGATACAGCAATTGAACCAGCATTTTCATCATTAAGGATCTCTGGTAGAAACTTGCCTTAAACCTGGGCAAATTTAATGTGTGTAAGGTATTTGTGTGTCTTAAATGAAACAGGTAGGCAATGGCAAAAATTCTCAGCCATGTAAATACCTTTCAGCAAAGGATTGATTAAATGTTAAAGTATATAATATGTAAAAGGCTATTATTTAAAATGATGGCACCAAGATAAATGTTTGTTATATTACTCTAATAATATTTTTACTAAATATCTGCCCAGGCATTATTTAGGACACCTACTGTCACTGATAAATCAGAAGGGTGAATGAAGACAAAGCCCTTATGTATCTACCTCTTGCCTATTGGAGAACAATGGCTTGGTTTTGTTTTTGACTCTGCTGGTATAAATTATTTCATTTGTAAATGATGTATTTATGCCTGAATATCTTAATCAACAACATTAAACATCATGTATTAGCAGCTGGTTTAAACTTACTACCTTTGAATATTCCCTCCTGCGGGGTCTATAGAAAATGCTGGATGCCTACCCAACACCAACCTCAACCCCACTTGTTTCTTTACTGTGATGGGTGTATACAGTATAAATATGCAACTCAAGCTTCTCACGGAGGCTTGGGAAAGGTCATTCAGGAGTCTAAGACAGACAGCATCGTTACAAGAAAGGTGTTACAAGAATCGATTTTCTGGACTTTCCCATAACTGACTGTAATGGCTGGAACTCCTGCATCCTTCATGCTAACCACTAAAGAAGGAAGTGGGAAGAAAGAAGGACTTAGAGACAAGCAGCCCAGCTCTGCCTGTACTATGGCTAAGCTCCCACATATACACTTCATACATGAARTAGGATCTTAGCCTTAAATGCTTGTCTGTTAAGTTRTTCTTCCTGTGGTAATTGGATCTGTCTTAACCAGAAGATAGAGCCCACAGTTTGTTCTGCATCAACTCATAAATTTTACACATATGATGTGTGTTTATATGGTATGTGTGGGATACGTAGGATGTCTATGCAGTGTGTGTAGTATGTATGTGATATGTATGTGGTGTGTATGTGTATATGTGCATATATGATATATATGATAGCTGAATAATTGGTGTGTGATATTTTTGCTTGTATGATGTGTACATGATATGCTCAAAATATATCTCTGTATAATGTATGTGTGATGATTTTTAATGCGATGTATGTATATGTAGTTATATATACTATATATAATACATATGTGTGTGCGCATATATATGTTTGTGTGTGTGTTTATAATTGTTAAGCCAGATACTTATTATAGTAGCTTAAATCTGTGTTATTTTTCATCACTAAATCCTTATTACATTTCCTTTTTATGATATCTGTGATTCTTGACATTTCTAATGAGATGAAATTGTGTGGTTTGCTCTGGGCCTATGGTCCAGAGCATATGGTTCCTTCCTCCAACAGGGCAATCATGCACACCAGGCTTTCAAGGCAATTTTTACCAAGTTCAATGACTCTAGAGGAACTCAGTAATTGAGCACCATGTCTGGGACACTTCAGGGAGTAGAAGTTGGTGTCATCATTATTGAATGTATCGGAACTGCAGGCGTAAATCATGATCACAAGAGAAAGCAAAGGCATCGTGCAAACATGCAAAGGACCAGGCAATGACCTATCCAAGCATTGTAGGTGACAACTCCCACCTTGGTGTCTTCTTTCTGTTACCAAGGGTAGAATAGCTGTGCTTTAGCAAGACTGACTATAGTTTCGTAACTTCCTATAACAGAAACCCTGGAAATTATCCAATGTCTTCCATTTTAGACAGTCCCTGCCTCGACCTCCTAGGTTTCCCACCATTCTGGCAAACGAGTATAGTATTTTCTGCTGTGGTGGCTTATATTCTTTTCTTGATAGAGTATATTAGCCTCAGGAAGCCTCCATGAAAATTGAAATTTTAAAATGTGAAAATACTTTTATTTTACATTCGAGTTTAATTGACAATCTGGTTCAAATAGTAAAGGACCCAAATCTAAAGTATAGTTTCCAGTCAATGAATGTTCTTTAGAAAATTTCATTTTTACTTCATTATCATTTTAACAGTTCATTTTCTTCCCAATTATAAATTTTCCTTACAATTCTTTTTTTCTTAAATCCAAGTACCTGCTCGGTATCACATTGTGTTTTCGAGCCATACATATTTTTTAATACACTGATTAGAATACTTTTCTGCTTGTGTTCATTGTAGGTGCACAAGAGTGAGGAGGACAGSTGACATTAGCTGGTGTCATTCCTTCAGTGACATCTTTGTGAGATGAAGTCTCTTGCTGTCCTGAAGCTCACCAAGATAGGTTAGCTGTACAGTGATCCCCAGGAATACACCTGCCTTTTCCCCTCACCACTGGGATSACACGTGCCCACCATGCCTGACTCTTTACATTGTTTCTTCAGACAGAATTTTGGTCCTTATGCTTGCAAGGGAAGCATTTTACAAACTGGTCAGCTCCTGCTACAGCTTGTCGTCTCCACTTCCTGAAGTCCAGCTCTCCTGTCTCTGGGCATGTATCTTAGCTCTTTTGCTGACTGACCAAATTTCCACGGCAAATGTTTTTTCCCCATGGCCATATTGGACCTTTTCACTTGATTAATTGGTTTCTGTCTTTTTATTTTCCTTCTTCTAGGTATTTATAATTGAACTCTTATTCCTACCCAGGAGTTCCCTCCTGGCTCCCTTTCTCATTCACTCTCTAGATAGAGCATCAGAACAAGGTTAGCCTTTTCTTTTCTTTCAACCCATTTAAAATTAGTTCTTCCTGATTAATGTTTCTTAAAACAGCTCATTTATGCTTATGTGTACCATCCCAGTATAAATTAGATATTCATCMCTTCTTATTCTGACTCTAGAGAGCCTGCTCTCTGAAMTGTATTCTTTTGTATTTGGATACTTTTTTGATSGCATTTAGATGATGAATAAAATTGACTCCATCCTACACTATCAGTGTCATCTCTGCTGTTTCTTTTGCTCCAAATAGATTTCTACTTACTGCTCTTTACATATGAAGGACCTTCTATTTCTAAGGCAAATGCTTTATCTTTATCTAAGTCTTAAATATGTCCTCACAAAGAGATCAGATTTCTTGGAAATTATCTCACAAGCAGAAAGATTGCTTAGACATTATCTTATCTCCACATTATTTCTGTGCCTATTCATACACCCTGCTTTATACCTATCTGCCTATCTTCCTACCTATCTATCTAATCTATATTTATGTCTATCTCTCATCCAAATATTTATTCACCCATCTTTAATCTATTAGGTATATCTCATCTATTTATTATAGTATATTTTTATCTATCTATCTATCATAATCATCATCTCTCATTAATTTGTCTGGCTACCATATCCTCATCTATTGATTATCTACTTATCAATCATCTCTTAATATCTACCTTCTATTACCTATTATCTGTCTAATTATCTAATCTGTGTATCTATATTTATCATTCATCCACATATCTATTCATCCATCTTTAGCCTACTACCATCTCTTGTCCATGTAACCATTCATAGTCTATTATCTATCAATCATCATTTATCATTAGTTTATCTGCCTATCTTATTCCCATTCACCCATTCATCTATTCATTAATTATCTATCCACCAACAATATCTTAATAACTATTATCTATTTATCTATCACCTATCTCTTCATACATTTATCTGTTTATTGTCCATGTATCTGTCATCTATCAATCATCAAACTATTAATCTATCACCTCTATATTCMATTAGTCATCTATCTATATCATCTATCTCTGCATAAACTTTCTGTTCACCATTTCTCTTCTCTTCCCTTCCCACTAAATGCTGTATCATTGATCATCTCTTTCTGTCTACCCTTGCTTATTTTATCTGTCCTTCCATTCCATTTCTCCTCAATCTCCATCTGCAGTGTAAACTTCTGGGAAAAGAGACTCCTGCTTCTGTCTCACTGTGTTCTTTCCAGTGTTTGGCAAGCTATCTTGTAAGTGAGAGATACTGACAGCATTTCATTGTGGACAATTTGAAGTAACTGACTGTCATGAAATCATATCATGAAAGAGTAGCTCAAGGCCACTGGGCATCCTCCAGGGATTTCATACACAGGTGTTCAAGTTGCCATATCCTGGATCCTTCAGCCACCCTCTGATTTTCTCCTGCTACCCTGCTTACCATCCTCTGCTGTTCCTCCTCAGTAACAGATTAGTTATCATACCAGATGCCTGAGGAAAATCTTGAATCCATCTTCATTTCTTCTATTTTTGCTTGCTACTGTATCCAAGCCCTCACTACATTCTATTGATTGTCACTGGCCTGTAATAACCAGTATCTTCCTCTCTTCTGCCCTGAGAGAGTACATGTTTCTGATTTCTGTCAATAATTCCTACTTCTGGCTTTGAAAAGTTTCTCCACCAGTCATCTGTCTTATTCAGATATTAGAAACTATTTATGCACTTTTCATTTATATTGGTACATACTCAGGAAACATGCATACAAACACAAGCTTGAAAATAATTATGGAGAGATGGCTGAAAGAACCACTCATCCTTTGAGGCAGGATATTGCCTCTATTTCCTGTGTGGCTTCTATATCATACATTTCCTTCTAACCCAAAGAAAAGCACTTTCTCTGGTGTTTGTAATAATATTTTCATTTCTTTTCTCTTTAGTTGCCCCTGATGGATACTTCCCTAAAGAAAATGTCTTGGTTTTGAACTTTATGTAGATTTATGCAAATGAAATTAGAGTACATATGGATCTTCTGAGATTGCCTCTTTCTATGTGGTATTGCTGAGATTAATCAGTACAGTGTGGTATTGCCTGTTTTTATTCTTCATGCCTTCTATGAAATGAATATTCTAGGGTGTTTAAGCCATGCTAATATTATTGTATATTTGAGCTCCACATTGTTTGTTTTGAACATATCACACACATTTAATACAGATGTGTGCARTATTCTGTAAGATTGCAATCTTGGAGTCATTTATAAGATAAGAGGGAAGGCCTGGCATCAGACAAACTCAGGAGGTATGCAGGACCAACCAGCACTGGAGCAGTTGTATAATGGATAACATACATGTCTGACAGTAATCCATGGACAGTGAGAAGATCTGGTGAACAGAGATGCCTCTATCCCTCTCCCAGAGTTTTAACTTTGTAGTTCCTTTGCCCTAACACATCCATTTCTGCGGAATAATGTGTAGAAATCAATCTCCACTTTCCATCCCATTTACACCACTCTCTTCATCCCTTTGTCAAAAAAAGAGCAAGAAAACTAAAACTCCTTTTTAAAATACATATTTCATGATCAAACTTGAATCATTACTTTTGCCTGCCTTCTTTCCAATCTTATATATGCCTTGAATGTGCCTAAAAGCCTTACAAATATTTCATACCCATAAAAAAACCAAGAGATCACTTATCTTTATGAAGTTGTATTTCTCAGCAAAATACACACATTATTTTATGTAGTACTTTCTCTTCCTTTTACTGACAACGTTTTCTCAAATATCTTTTGGGAATTTCTAGATTTTTCAAGCCTGATCAACTCTTATATTGTCGTTTTATTCTCCAATATATTGATTATAGACACAGACATGATGTAGCACTATCCTAAAGGCATTTCCTTCCCTTTACCCATGTAGACACTCTGGTCTACAGGACAAGTGCCCCAGTTTTCCACAACTCTGCTGCTTCTCAGCACAGCATCTTCAATTTTGACAATATAGATTGTGAAGAAACACATGATCATAAATACATATATACAAAAACATTGTATTTATTCTCCTATTACCAATTCTCATAAAATAGATGACATAAAACAAAACAATCTCTTACTTTACAATTCCAGGGGTTAGAAAAGGGAAATGAAATGTAAATAAAGAATATATCCAATAAAAAAAAAGAATTAAAAAAAAAGAAATTTGAATTGAGGCTTGGTAGGTTATAATCTAGTGTTGTCAGGCTTAGATATCTTCCAGAAGCTGGAGTTTAAAAATCTTTACCCCTGTCTCTTCCAGACACGAAATGCCACTATTAGGGCTTACCTTGTGATCCCAACTGTATACAAAGCCAGCCATGGTTGCTAGAATCTTAGTCACAATGTGTTCCCCTGGATGTGGACCTTGTTATCCTAAAGGCAGGGGCCCTGAACTAAGTAAAAGGAATGAGAGCAGAGCTGAGCCCCAGCATTCATCTTCTCTGTACCTGACTGTGGATGTCATGTGAGAAGATGTTTCACACTCTAATCTTCATGACTACCAAACCATGGAGGGATTTATACCTTAAATTGTGAGCCTTCCTTTCCACGGCCTGCTTCTTTCAGATACTTTGGCACAACAATGACAAAAGCAGTACTTACAAAGATAGAACTCTAGCTGCCAGGTGACATATCTGTTTTTCTGTTATCTTTCTCCCGAGGAACTTCAGCCACACGCAGGTCTCGCCACATTCACCCCAGAGTGATTCAGACAGACCCTTTTCTCTATTTTGTCTCCCTTGATCTCTTCTAGACTGCTGTCTCTTTGTGACCTCAATTCATACACCAGTCTAGAAAATTTAAGTTGGGCATAGCCTCTCATAAAAATAAGGCCCCAATATAAGATACAACAAAATATCTCATACGAGTTTTGAAGTCACTGTTGGATCAACTTCTATTAAAAAGTTTAAAGATTGATTTATTTTATACATAGGGCTATGTTGCTGGTATCTATGTCTGTGTACCACATGCATGTTTGATGCCCATAGAGGCCAGAAAAGGGTTCCTGAGCTATAGTGGAGTTATAGATATCTATGAGTAGCCATGTGCATCTTGGGAATGGAGCCAAGGTCCTCTGGAAGAGATCTGGTCCACTGAACCATCTCTCTGTCTCTCAACTTGTTTTTTAACTGTCCTGTGAACATCATCCTCTCTGGCCCAGTGAACTGGGGATAAACACGGTTTCTCATATTCCCAGGTCCCTTCATCATACCTGATTTCCTCTATTGTATTTCAGAACCGGATATGTATGAGGACTCCCACATCAGTAACTGCATGTTTCTAGTGGCACTAATAAGCCAGTCAGCTAGGGCCTGAGTCCCTTATCATATCTCAGGTTATGCAACCTGTGCCTTAAGGAGGAATGGAGACTTACATTGCTCATTTTTCTACCTATACATTAGTCAAACCAATCCTAATCCACGTCCCACAGCGTCCAGAGTCACATTGTGATGGCCCTTTTCACTGCTTGTTTAAAAGCCTCCCCTGATTCAAGCACTTCAGGTGAGGTATATTCCAAACTATCATGATTTCCTGTACCTGACACTTACTGAGGCCCCACCTGCATGTTGACTCCCAGATGTCTTCTTATTCTCTCCTGTAGGTTACCTAAGGGATATCTTTTATTACTTTGACATGTATTCTCCTACTCCTATTTTATTGAAAATAAATTACTTCCTTATACAAAGTATACGATCATGTTTGTCTTTACTCCTCCCAGCTCTTCCTCCCCACCTCCCCTTTGGATACACTCCCTTTCTGTTTTATTAGAAGAGGCTTCTAGGAGGTAACAGACCTGTGAATATACTATACCTGTCAGTTTAATGTTTTCATAGGACTTGCAAGTGAACAAGTTGTTCTYTAATACTTGTGCCTCCTTTGGGCCCTTTTCCCTCTGTTGATTTGCCTTGTGTTAACTCTGATGTAATTTTTTTGTTTGTCTTATTATATTTTACCATGTATTCTTTCTCCTCACTTTTACATTCCCCATGGGTTCCACGTTTTTGGATTTTTAAAAGGGCTGTTGAACACAAATCTAACCTATACTCATCTCTATTTTATTTTATTTTATTTTATTTTATTTTATTATTTTATTTTATTTTATTTTTATTTTTCCTTAAAGCAGAATTGGGGACTTACATTGCTCTTTATTTTAGCAGTAAGAAACAGCAACACTTCTAACTCATCCTCTCTTTTATCTTACTCACTTTCCACATCAGAGGCTGACATAGAGGATTCTGTCCACATCTCTCTTTCTTTTTGCAATTCCTCCTTTGCATAAATGAGTTTCTGCCATGACTGTGGATTATGGATGAAAGTTATGGCAGTGCTTCCAACTACAGGGATAAACACGACTCCTTTAAGGGAACAACTGATCCAAGCTACGGCATCCTCTTACTCCTATTAGACTCACGGTGGCTGACTTCAGTGTGTCCTTAGTCTCTGGTCCATGGTGAATCTTAGACTTCTCCTGAAGGGTGTTCCACACTCCAGCTCTTTGTCAGCATAAGGATGCTCCAGCCCATGTTAGACCTCAGAAACCACAACAGTCCTATAAAACTGTATTGCCTGGTGACATGGTCTTCCACATCCACCCACATGATAATCACATGAAGGCAAAATCATCCAATATGCTTATCAGAACACRTCTATTCCATGAAGCAGCATAGGGCTATATTTCAAAGAAACATTAGAAAAGACTGTATTCTAGGCTCCTGATCATCTGAGATGCGTACTTGACCTGTGGGTCATCCATATACAGCAATATCCCTTCAAATCGAAGTAAGCAGCCCCTATGTATGCCTAGTAATTTACTCCCTCTGTATGCCTAGTTACCTGCCTCTCAGCTCTGATCCAGGCATGCATTCTCAATTTGAGTTGAAGCACCTCTTCACAGATTAGTACCCTGGCTCCTTCCCTGGACCTAATGTCTGATCCATGTGTYTGAAAGCTTTCGCTAGACTTTACATCCTTTCCAGTTTTCAATTGGCTAGAGACTCCAAACACATTATTCAAATCTAATAAGCTCAGATACAATCATATGACTGCAATACACTGCAGACATAAATGGCAGGATCATGAGAAGTTCCCCAACTTCCCTTAGCTATGGACTCTATTTGCTCAGATTTTAGAACATTTTGCATTTGTCTAGGGAAGAATAATTGCTTTAATTAACAGGAAGTTCAAAACTCAAAAGAACATTCACTATTATTTTCCTGACCAACCCTAATGTATTATTTGAAAAAGTTTATGAAATGAAAGTTTTGACAATGTGCTAATTCTCAAAGAATGTAGAAAGTACTGGGTTTCTATAAAACCTGAATTTAGGGGCAARGGTGATGTGGTAAAATCAGAGACTCAGAAGCTCTGTGACAAGAAGTAGGAAGGGCTCTCAGTAATTCACTTCAACAGAATCCATTATTAGAGGGAACAGGTGTTAGGTGCCAGTGCCTGAGAAGAGAGCAGTGACCCACCTCTCTCCATCTCCACTTGTGCAAAACACTGCCAGTCAGAGAGGTCCTGGCAGCCTCTGCACCATCAGACATCAAAACAGGAAATCATTGAGAAATCTAAAATAGAGTCCAGTGATAACAGCACCGCTCCTGGCTGTGGGATGTGCTCGAGACAGTGTTTGACCTTGGGAGCCTATTGGTGCTTCTGATTCGAATACCACTAGAAACCAATCATACAGTTGAAAAGTATAGCAGAATCCAAAATTGGAGAGTCCCCTAAAAGTCAAATAGACTTTTAGCCTCTTCCCTATGAACATTACCACTCTTATAAACTTAACCAGCCCTACCTGTATACATTCATTCAGCACAGGTGTGAATACCCTGTGCTGTATCTCCAAGAATGTATCCCCACCTATATGTGAAGAGGAGCCTTGGAGTTTTGAAAGACTGTAGTGTAAGTGAAAGTCTTTCTTGTTGGGGTTTTCTGATCATTAGTATGAGTGGTACAGTAAGCCCCATACCCCATAACCCATGCCCATACTGCTCTAAACAGAGCTACTCACTCACAGAGTTTAAATAGCTCTTCAAGTTCCCAGCATTAGATTGTTAACTTACATATATGTTCAAGRTATTTTGAGGTTGGGAAATCTGGGAGTAGTTAGGATTGGATGACATCATGAGTGTAGGGTCTTCAACGAGGGCATTGGTGAATTTACAACAAGAAGAATAAAAACWTGGGATACTAAACTCACTTTTCCTTGCTACCTGATGTCTTCTGCAAAAGGCCCCCCCAGCTCTCTAATGGAGCCTCCAAAGCCATGAGCAAAATAAACTTCTATTATTTGTAAACTACCCAAGTGGAGGTATTTTGTTATAGTGACACAAAACAGAGTACCCTACCAAGTAAATGTCATTCAAACCATTAAAAGATTATATTTTTTCTAAAGAAAACTTCCGCTAGTTCCCTTCTATTAGTGACAATTCTTTTCATCCTGCTACCTCTTTCCTCTGAACCTTTTTTGTCCATGTTTTCTCAAGACAATGTCAACATTTGACTCTTCCTGTGTTTCCATCAGCGYTAAACTATGGTGACCTTTACCTCCTATTTTCAGGGGACTTTTTATCTGTATCAAATCATCCTGTAGGTGAACCAATGAATCTGAATTCAGCAAGTTATACCAATCATATCATAAAATAAAATTTTCTGGCAGGAGTAACAGCACATACCTTTAATCTCAGAACTTGGAAGACAAACGTGGGTGGAACTTTGTAAATTCAAGTCCAGCCTGGTTATGAATAGAGCTCCAGGCCAGCCAGGACTACTGTGCTGGCTACTCTGATATTTACTTCACAAACAAACTAGAGCTATCTGAAAGAAGGGAGCATTAATTGAGAAAATGGCTCAATAAGATCTAGCTTAAGACATTTTCTTAATTACTGATTGATGGGGGAGGTCCCATCCTTTTGTGGGGGGTTATATCCCTGGACCGGTGGTTTTGTGTTCTATAAGAAATCAAACTTGATCAAATCATGGGAAACAAGCCAGTAGGCAGCAACCTTCTGTGGCCTCTGACTCAGCTCCTGCCTCCAGGTTCCAGCCTGGTTTGAGTTCCCATTCTGAACTCCTTCAAAGATGGGCTACAATGTGGTAGTATAAATAAAATAAACCTTTTTCTCCCCAACTTGTTTTGTTTTTGGTCATGGTGTTTCCTTACAGCAACAGAAACCCTAACTAAGATAGCTGAATAGTGCTATCTTGTCTCAAAAATCTGGGGTGAGGTGGGGAGCTTAGAGACATTTAAGAGTGCCTACTGCTCTTGTTAGAGTATCTCAGTTGGGTTCATAGCACCCACATTGGGAGTTCCCACTTATTTATAACTCACTTTCAAGAGGATGGGCACCTATGGCCTCTGCAGACACCCACACTCATGCACAAAGATGCCTACATCACAAATAAAAACAATAAACTCTTTAAAGTAATTTAGAGCCAAATAATACCACTCAGTTGTTTTACCTATCTACTGAGAAACCACATAGTTCCTATCTTCTAGTCATTTACACTGATGCTTATCAAAGGATAGAACTACAAATCTTTATTTCATAGAAGTCTTTAGAGCAGTTTTTTATTTTTTTAAAGTAGAGACTCTTATATTTGCATTTTAATAAACTTCAAAAATCTTTCTTATCTCCTCTCATTTTTATTCATTACTTATATATTTGATCAGATTTACATCATATAAATTAATATGGGAATTATTAATTTGTTTTGATAAATATATTAAAGGGCTGTTATTACAATGAGAACTAGTTTTGTTGAATCTTACCACACAATCCAGTGCCATTATACAAATGAGAACACTGTTAAATACCACTTTGCTACATACAAATAATTATAGTTATTTTTCTTTTTCCATTCTGATTGAGATATATGAAATATTAAGCACCACTTTCATTTTTTTGTGTGTACATAATGAATATGTTCATTAGTGGCTAATCTGAAGATGCTGAGAAAAGTACTGATCAATGTAATCTAAACACTCTTAGCATCAAATATCACGTATAATCCTTACAGTTTGAGTGTATCCCTTCATTAACTATGAACCCACCTCAGGGTAGAAAATGACTGACTGAAATTCTGTCCAGTTTAATCCAAAAGGTGATGTGATAATAGCACACAAA
>BDUI01008458.1:18188-35010 GCA_002335545.1 Apodemus speciosus
ATTAATTTTCCAAAGAATATACAAAAATTGCCTTATTTTAATAACATATCATGTACTTCATATAAATATGCCTTATACAGTATACTTTATATGTAGGAGCTCTTCAGGAAGAAATCTCCTGGTACTCATCTGCTGAATATTTTGCAGTAGCAAGTATTGCCAATTACCCAGGATGGATTACAGATGAGAGTGTCCATGTGCTGAAGTCAAGAACTGAAGGGATCTGTAGAAGATGAAAAGTGAGGACAAATTCCAACTAAACCTCTCAAATGCCATACAGTTAAAAAAAAAATCCCTTCCTCTGCAGTTCTAACTTCCGGTTTCTTGCTTTCTTATTAGTAGCCTGACTTCAAACCCCACCCCCATCTCAGTCTCTTATGACTTGTGTTATTCTTTCTAAAGACATCTCTTTCTCTAATGTTTTAGCAGTTKCAGGCTTCAGAAGAATGACATCTAAGAAGAGAAACTAAGTTGCAGACTCAGGCAGGTCTAGGCAGTCACCCAAGATTACTGCTACCTCTGGTAAGAGAAGCCTTGAAGGACAGGGTCACAGGGGGAATAACAGTATACCCAGTCATCAAAGCAAAAGGAAGATAGCATCTGTGACTGCAGTRCTAATCCATTAACAGGAGACTGCCCCCTTTATATGTTTGCAACATTGGTAGTGCTAGGTTCAGGGAGGTTTGTGTTCAAGCACCCACTTAGRACACAGTATACAATCAATGCAAAAGCCAGATACAAATCTAGGTGGTATTTTTGTYGGCTTGCTTATTGTTCAAAGTCAGTGGACTTAAGAGAGTTGGTGAGTGCTCTGATTGTCGGAATTAACTAAAGAAGTACCCCCAAAAGTTGGGAAACAATTAAAAATCAAGCCTCAAAATATTTTTTGGAATTTCTAGGAGTAAGAATAGGAACTCACACTCAGTTGAAGTGATATCATTAAGAACCTGCAGATGTTAGGCTTAAGAAACATTAACGCAGTTTACGAACTGAAGGAATCTTATGGACAAGTTACCCAATAGAGTGGGACTGTTGTTCTTTATTTGTCGGCAGAAAGTGAGACTGGTCTTTTGTAACAGAACCCCTGAAAGCATGGTGGTTCTTYAGCYGCATCTCCATGCCCARCACTGAAGAATAAAGGAAAATTAAAGGGTATACTATAGAATCTCTTCCCCCAAAAGGTGGAWCCGTGTTCATGTGTGCCAACACTTGAAAGTTTCAGGGGTGTGGGTGTCTCCAGGCAGCAGAAAGCTGAAAAAGGAAGCACTTGGTTCTGCAGAACTAAATGTCTGCTTTCAACATTCTGCTCAGTGTTAGAACTGAGCGGGACTGCCATTATATAGACTGACAGTACATTCAAAKGGGGGAAAATGTGGCTGCRCGGTRCATTTGATAGCAAACTCYTGAACACAATGTGAGTTTTTTCTTGTCTGCCAGAAAGACATGAAAAATCTTAAAAGAGCCTTTAAATAATTTCTCATCCATTTGTGTGTGTCTATTCACRATCTTTAAAAAGCTTTACCCTTTGACCTTAGCTAAGCCTTCTTATTAACATAAAAGCTTCTTTTTATCTGGCTATCATCAGAATAAGTTTGAATCTTAAAAATACAAATCTTACATAGCTATTTAAATTCTCACTAAAAAAAAAAAAAAACATACCCAGCACCTAGAGAGTTTATCATTAGAGATTATGCCATTTATTTATTTATTTATTTATTTATTTATTTATTTATTTATTTGGTTCTATTTAAAAACATGGTCAATTCTTGTCAAAGAAATCATTTTCTTCTTACAAAGAAAAATTCTAAGCAGCCTCATGCCATTTGCTAATTTAGCTGTGTCTCCATGTGAATCAGCATTTAATCTTGTCATTGACTAGGGCTGTTTTGTAAGTATGTTTTTTCTCCCTAATTAGAAACACCAAAGGAACCAGCCTGCTCCAGGACCTCTTTTCCTTCAGATTGCTGGTTCCCTCAGGGTAGAATGCATGCCCCGTTGGGCAGCTGGGCCACTTAAAAACATGAGTAAGAGGGAGACCAGCCCTGAAAGGAACATGTCTCCATTTGCCACTTCTTCTTCTGCTTTKTAGGGCAAAACACAGTGGAAGCCACACTCTGACCCAGTGTGGTCTCTCCTCAGTTCTTTTCACAGACAGCTCGCAGGGAGTGTTCTTAGCTAAACTAAACTTTGAGAAGGAAAACTTAAACATCTTGTAAAAGTTGCAGCAAGGATTTGGATATAAAGAGGAACTCTCTGCAGGTGGGGGAGAGAGTAGTCTGCGACCTAATTATGTGTGGTGCATTTAGYGATTGTTTTCTCATCATAATTAAAGTTCATCGGAAAYAACCTGTATAGATGGTATTATAGGCAGGGATCTGGGTCTGTAGGGCACCTGCCAGAGTGTCTCGGGGAACTTATTGAAATAATTCAGGATCTCATGTCCAAGGGCAATGAATTGGACAATAGGCATATAGCTAGAAATAGAAATAAAGACAGATTTTTTTTTTAAAAAAAAAAAGGGGGGGGGGAATACATTATCCAGGATAAGTGTGTGCTATCAAGCTGAGTGAAGAGAGCATGCTCCAAAAAGTCTATGCAGGAACCGCATGACCCTTTATGAATCATCCACAGAGCACCCTACACACAAAGAAAATAAACAATTAAAACTTAGGCCATGGAACTAAACAGCTCTCAAAGGGGAAAAAAACAGGAGTAGTCAAGAATATTTTTAATGTTCAAAATCTTTAAGGAACTGCAAACTTAATCTACCTTAAGATTTTATCCAGATTTTATGACTAAGAATATAAAACAAATGACAAYAAATGATGATGTTGGGGACACAGGAGCAAGGAACACTTATTGACTATTGGTGAGCATACAAACTGGTACGGCCACCAGGGAAATCAATGTAGAGGTTTCTCCAAAGCTAACAGCTACCTCGGGATACAGCAACAGCACTTGGGAGACTATCTTAAAGGGCTGCATAGCCTACTATAGAGATACTTTGCCATCAGTGTTCRTCGCTGTCCAATGTACAATAGCCAGGAGGAGCAAATARCCGATATATCTACCAACTCATGAATGGATAATGAAATATGGCTCATATACACAACGGAATAGTGTTAAGCTGTAAAGTGAAAATATGAGACTCATAGGTAAACGCATGAAGCTGAAAATAATCATTCTGTGTGAAGTAAGCCAAATCCAGAAAGACAAATTCCACATGTTTCTGTTCATATGTAAATGTTAACTTTGAATCTTTGGATGTATGTGCTTCAATTGAAGTACTCATAGAAGGTAAGAAACTCATAAAAAGCCATGGTGTGTGGAAGTTTCAAGGAAAGAGAGAATGCAAGTGGGATGAGGTAGGGGAGAGGGTTGAATTGGGCAGGAGGACAGGGTAGAGTAATACTTTATGTTAATTCAGTATAGTTTTCTCGGGTCTCTATTCTACCATACTAGAATATAGTGAATATATATGACAGAGATTTATTTTATCTTAAATTTCCTGGAGATTTATTTTATCTTAAATTTCCTGGAGATTTTTTTTTTTCTGATAGAATGATACAGAAAACTGGATACCTATGTAACATATCACTTATCTTAGCGAAAGACAGTTTGGAAGTAAGAAGTACAACGTGCTATCACTACTGGGAAAAGGAGAGTTTTCTGCTAGCCTTTTAGGGACTCTTAAAAGATTTCAGAATGTCCCCAGCATGCAATAAGGATACATGCTCCACAATGTTCATAGCAGCCTTATTTATAATAGCCAGAAACTGGAGGGAACCCAGGNTGTTGTGAATTTTCTCACACCAATCACATAATCCTGTATTTCTCTCTTGAATGAGCCTACCCTAGCTTTGTCTTCCTTAATGGGATATAGGCTCGCATAGATAAGAGCCACACCCGCCTCATCTATTCTGAATACCAGGCCCAGTGCCTAATCCTGAACAAGCAAATCTATAAATGGATATTTGCTGCCAAACTGACTAGAGACTGGACATATCATAAGCTCAAGACAGAAAGTATTCAGGAAATCAAAGTGGATACAAACACAGGAGAATGAGGTCACTGTTTTCCCTTTTACTCTTAATAAAAAAAAAATCACATCCTGAAAGAAATATACAAAATCTTGCATGGAGTAAGATTCACTCTAGTCTTGGGTGGGCACCTTGCAACCTTGGGTGAAGTACCACATGCTTCAGAAACAGACATTTGTGTTATTTGTTTAGGCATAGATAGAATTAGAGAACAACACACAGAAAATATAAGGAGTAAATAGGCAGATAGAAAAAAAGAAAGGTACATGAATAGAAAAAGAAATGAGTATAAATGTCTGTATCTAGGCATGTGCACACATGCCTAAACATACAAACAAAGCTAGTCTCAGTGCTATCATGTATTAAGATTTATTTTTCTATATGTATATTTAGGTTCCTACATGTGTATATGTGCACATATATATGGTTGCCTGCCAAGGTTGTCCTGGAGTGGTGTGACAGGTTAGGGTTAGGATTAAGGTTTATAAATCCTATTATATACTCATGTAATTAGAGACAAAACCCTAACTCTGAATACAGGCTTGCTGGGCTTAAATAGTAGCACTCAATAGCCTATCAATTTTAGGAGCTCTACAGACACTAGAAATGTCACATTCATAATGTGTACAATAATAATCGCTTTCTTATAAGGTTACTGGGTCTAACCTGTATAACTGTTACCTAACCCTAATTATAACCTGTACACATAACCCTAACCCTAACCCGAACCCTAACCCTAACCCCAACCCCAACCCCAACCCCAACTCCAACCCTAACCCTAACCCTAATCCTAACCCTAACTGTGAGACATCCAACATGGGTGTTAGGAGTTGAACATGAGACCTCTGCAAGAGCAGAAATTGCTCTCAGACATCCCTAGAACCACTTAGCCCTGCACTTCAATGGTCCAGGAGAAGACTTTGCATACTTTAATATACTTGTAGCAGTCAATCAAATTGCCTGCAATTTTTTGTTTGTTGGAAAAAATCCTTTTGGAAATTAGACTATATTTTCTAATCTTAAAAATATTGCTGATTGGGTGATTTTGATTTCTTTGTAAATGACAAGTGATACTTCCTTTTTTTCCAAAAGGTTAAGTCTCCAAACTTTATAAACTGTACTTTCTCCATAAAAATAAACTATCATCTGCTGGGGTGTAAGATTAGGGAAAAATGTTCACACTGCTGAAAATAGATGGATTCTGCATTTCAAGGTGACAAGTGCAATGTCAGACCCAATCAATCGATCACAGCATAATTATTATTGCAAATGATCCTTATCCATGCTGCAAACCTTAAGGGGAATTTAATGAAGCAGTAAGCACATCAATAATAGGATCCACTTTGGTCTCTATTAAGTCTCATGATTCATAAATATCCTGGCATGCCTGGCTCTCTTTAAATCCTGTGAAGATATCTAAAAGAAGTGGTCCTGGAAGACAGAGCTTCAACTCTTCACCAAACACAATCTATGACCTCAGAAGATTTCCATTCATTCCCCTGTTTGCACAGAGGCTAGTGGTGACCCACAGAGGAAGGATGAAGGGAAGAGGTGCAGAGTTAAAGACAAGCTTGGTGTTTTCAGTTTTCTTTTCAAGTTTGAATTTAGTGAAGACTATCACAGACAACAGTGCAATGGAATCTAGTAGCTATAATAGTATAGATGTTTCTTCTTTTTAAACATTTATTCAGTATGTATCTGCATATTTATGTTTGTGCATGCATGTGCTTGTGTGTGTGTGAGTGTGAGTGTGCGAGTGTGCGAGTGTGTGAGTGTGTGTGTGTGTGTGTGTGTATGTGTTCATGCTCACATGTGGAGGTCAGAAGACAACTTTTTGGAGTTGATTCCATGTGAGTTCTATGGCTCAAACTCAGGTCATCAGGCATGAAGGTCGATGCCATTGTCCTTTGGACCTCCTTGCTTGTGTTGTGTGTTCCTTTTAGAAGCAAAGGGCATAATGCCCAAGGACTTCTCTAGTAAGCCTTTATCTAAGCAGGTCCAGCCCAGTCTGAATTCCACAATTAGCAGGTTGTGGAAACTTCACATGAACTGTCTCAATGTGGTTGAATGGAGACAGCCACAGGCTATGCGACAGTGCCTGCTGAAGCAGTACAGTCTTGGCTGTCGATCTAATACTTCTTAGTCTCCACACCTTGTATCGATCTAGTACTTCCTATTCTCCACACTTTGTGTGTTTGGCCTGGTTATGCAATCTTTGGGTATGAGATACATCTAAAATCAGAAAGAAACAGTTTGCAATCTGTAACTCCCTGACTATGGAGAACCTGCCAGATGCTAACAACAAGAGAAAGATGGACTCAGGAAAGGGTTGTGAGCAGAGCCTGTAGCAAGCAAATACATTTTTAAACACTGTCCTTCTTTGATTAACTACTCTCAATAGCTTAAAGGTCCACAATATGTGTCTTCAGATAGTCTCATAGTAACCTTCCCTCCTGACCCTAATAAATGTTCTATGACCTCTGTAAAAAGCATTGCTTTCAACATGGGACCTGCATCATTTCAGCAGATGCATCTGCCTATATAAACTTATGCCCCCAGATCTCTCTTTGGGCACCTTTTTCTTTAAAGTTCTCTGTTCTTCTTCACCCATGCACTTCTACATTCTGCAATTATTTTTGCCAAGACTCTGTAACAGAAAAGAAAGAGCTTGGGCCACACTCTGAGCATTCACTTCTCTAAAGTCACTTTTCTGCTCAATGCCTAACAATCTACAAGCATAAGAAGGCATCACACAGTTCTTCAAGATAGAAGAACACTACCCCATGCCCTGCATGTAGTTACCATCCAGTAATTTTATGAGAAAACAATTAGTGTTGTGTCCTATCTGATTATTATATCAATGAAGACTACTAAGTTCACAAAATTGGCCTGTGATAAATAACAGAGGAAAGACTAGAAGGAAATAGCCCTGAAGGGACAAATTACCCAAAAGAGGGATGGTGGTAATTCAGGTACATACATATCTGAATCCACAGCTCCATCTTAATCCTCAGAGCTCAGCTGAAGACATCCTTTAAATATAGACATCCTTTAAATATCCTCAAAAATATAGGAACCTGAGAATATTGTGTTTTAATTGTGTGTGTGTGTGTGTGTGTGTGTGTGTGTGTGTTGAGTACATGAGTGCAGAAATGAGTTTTAAGTTCTGAAACTGGAATGATAGGTAACTATTAACCACTGGATGTGAGGACTGGGAACTGATGCCAGGTCCTCTCCAGGAACATCTAGTTCCCTTAACTACTGAGCCATCCAGACTTAYACACAATCTAGCAACCTAGCCTCACCCACTCTTTTTCTCTCCCTCTCCTTGTCAGTAAAATGCCTTAGACTTGTAAATTAACTCATGAAAATGTTTAGTACTTTAGATTCCCACCCAAATACTTGCTAGTATTCTAGAGTCCCAGAAATCACTCTGCAAATTACCCTACTTACAATTTCCTCAATTTAACAAAGCAAACTGTTTTAGTTTGCATTCAGTTGACATGGGGAGACTGCATAAAATATGCTACGTTTTTTGCCTTTCCTTCCAAGTTGTCTGTTTGCCCACACTGTATATTTTAAGGTTATTTTTCTCTCGTTAACATTTATTATATACTGTTCTTAAAAACAGCTGTAGTGGCTAATAGTAGACAAAATGGTAAATAAATCATGGTAGATCTGGTAGATTTGGATAGTAAAATTCAAAAACTATGTCAAAATTGGTAACATCAGGAAGGATTTATGAAACAATTTCTATATGAATACACTTAGAGTATGATTGCAATATTTTCTGAGAAAATGATATACAAGAAATGAAAATATATTAAAGCATTCATAAAACATCAAAAGGATAATAATAATAATAATAATAATAATAATAATAATAATACCAAAAACAAAAGCTGGTATCATGAGAACATTATTGCTATCAGTTTCCTTTAAAAAAAAATAACATCCAGGTATTGGTTCACTTTTCAGCAAGTAAGTCACCTTTTCACTTTTGAGGGAATGGAAAGTCCATGATATTTTCGATAAGGATTTTTTATACATTTATTTTTTTTCTTGTGTGTGGTATGCATGCAAGTGTGCATACCATGGCAAAGAAAAGGCAGCCGTGGGCAATCTGTGGGAATAGTTCTCTCTGTCTGCCATGTGGGTCCTGGATCTTGTTGACCCAAATGCCTTTACTCCGGATTATCTCTCCAGCCTTCCCATGCCATTTTCTGCCACTCATTTTTCAGATCACTGAGTTCAGTATCAGTTGCTTCGGAATCTATAGATTAGAATTGCCCGTGTCACAATCTTCCCAYCCTAATTCAAAGCTTTTGTTTTGTTTTTACTTTCTGTGCTACCTTCTACCTGGTACTCATGGGAGGAGGAAAGAAAAATACAAAATGACACATTTCTGTACTCAGGAGGTACTGAACTGCATGCAGGTATCATTTCCCTTTTACTCCGGTTCAGGCACCATGACCGCTTAAAAGCACAGAGAAACAAAACACCGAACAACATATGACAAAGGCCTAGTATGGCAGGTTTATACCCATGACTGGCCATCTCTCAAATCTGCTTCCTGAGCCATTTACACTCTGCTACAGGGAGGGCCACTGTGTCCCCCACCCCCAATCTTACACGCAGGGACATGAGACTCCACAAATTCATTTCACTAGAATGTTGGTGCAGATGGGGAGAGCTAACCTTTATGAAACAACTGCCTGCCTTCTTTGATTTGAAGTACCTTCTTGCAATACATCAGTTGATCTTCAAGCCAATCTTTGAGAAGGTTTCTAACCAAGGTTTCTATGCAAACTATTTACATATGTCANCTCTCCAACTATATATCTAAAAGCACTGAGCAGTAAACACAGACAGGATGCCACCTTGAAATGTTCTCTCCCAAACAAGTAAGTTCATTGTTTTGGAATCCAGCCTCACTAAGATTCTTCAGGATCCAGACAGAATAGACAGAATAAAGATATCCTCTGCTAGAGTATAACATTGGCCTCCGGTACAATTCAAGATAGAGTCCTCCTTGGAGGAAGTGTTACAAATATTGGTAATAAAGGTGGAGCCAGAGATCGCCTTGTTAAGCAGAATAAACACTACACTCTCTCACTCCACAGTGCAATATAAACTCGCCCATCTTAGAGAAGCTGAGAGCAGGATGGGGATTACCAAAGTTCTGGGATGAGTAACAGTATTCAAGTGGTAAGTGGATAGAAAATTATATAGGAGCAAGAAATTCTGATGTGCTACAGCGTAACAACCTCAATAGAATGATGACACACAGAATGTTTCAAAATGTTGGGAAAGGATTTTGAATGCTTCCCCTATAAAAAAAAACACACAAGGTTTAAGGAAACAAATATTTGATTCTTAATAAAATATTGCACAATGAGTGTTTGTTGAAACATCACATAGTACTGAAATATTACATAGTACCTGTTAAGTTGTGATTTTTATATACGACTAGTAAAATATTAGATTAAAATACATTAAATTATAATTCATAAATGTAAAATAATTTAAGATTCAAAGTCATTGAAGATGATTTTTACTTGGGAGAGGTTCTGATACTCACCAGGCAACACTTTAAAAGTACAATTCCCCAATTTTAGCAGTTATCATGTGAATAAAAATAATTTAGTACATTATATCTTTTCAGATTTATATTATCCATATCTGTGGAAAGCATTACATGGAAAAGAAAATTATTTCATTTATTATCAAACCAAGAAGAGATTATAATTGTAATTTGCTCTTTATAAAACAGGCAGGGAGGAAGAGTAGATAAAATAACGGGCTCAAGGAGTGCTGAATTGCATGTGGGTAGAAAAAAAATACCGACGCTCTGTCAATCCAAGTTATCACTGCAAGTTTATAGCCTGGTAGACAAAATATAGACATGATCGAATGTTAAATAAGCTAGAATGATTTAAATCTGTAATAGAGTTCTGAGGTTGTTGAGATTTGTTTCGATTCTTCATTTTACTGGCTGCACATTAGAAATTGCTGAGCTGATTCAAAACACCGCATCCTGCACAGGCTCATTACTTATATAAAAATGGCAAGTTTCTGTAATCCCTTTCTATCACAAATCTTCTCTGAAGAAAATCTATTTCACTAACAAAGAGTTTCTCTGAGATTTTTATGAGAAATTTAAAGGATGCTTTTGTTTTCTTTCTTTAATACCATYATGAGAATAGTTGAGTCTTTAATTGTGTGGATTCTGCAAACCTTCGTAATGAAAGACATTGTAGGTGTTAGGAAGTACTTGAAAAAATTGAATATATATATATATTATACATACATATGTGTACATACATTATATTATATATACTTTAATATTCCAATTGAAAGAAAATAGTTATTGTCATCTATAATAGAAAAGGATGATAAAGGAATTTTATGATTATCTTAATATAAATAAATGATTTCTCAGATTTTGGTTCTCATGTAGTTGAGACTACCCATAACAAATCCGGATATTTATAACTTTACAACCTTGAAAACAATAACTTTGGGTGGGCTGGGAGATTCAGCATCAAACCARTGAACTTTCTGTAAATTAAGTGCTAATTTTGAGACCTCACTGTGGTAAAAGCATCCTGGAGTTTGCTCATTGTYGGCAGCACAATTCAATCACTTAGGATGATGCTGTGTTCTGAGGCGTTTGAAGCCACAGACTAAAATGTACTAAAGGAATGAGCTCCAATATTTTTGAAAATTTAGAAATGGAATCGATTACTTCCAAGTATATCTTCTAGGAGCAGTCATACTCTGAGAATATATGATATATGATTTACATATGTAATTGTGCATATTGAAAAAGCAAGACAAAAAAAAGAACACTTTCCTCACCTAAAACAGAAATCAAGGATGGCATCCAAATGTTCATAAGTTCCCTTATCCC
This sequence comes from Apodemus speciosus, assembly GCA_002335545.1. Classification (NCBI taxonomy): domain Eukaryota; kingdom Metazoa; phylum Chordata; class Mammalia; order Rodentia; family Muridae; genus Apodemus; species Apodemus speciosus. The sequence goes on from BDUI01008458.1 coordinate 29,142, forward strand.
AGTGTATTTTTTGACATACATGCAATAGGGAACCACAAGTTTGTATGTAATCTTCACATTATACTGTCAAAGTTAGGGTTTCCATTGCTGTTCAGAGACACCATGACTAAAGCAACTCTTATAAAGGATAGCATTTAATTGGGGTTGGCATACTGGTTCAGAGTTCAGTTCATTGTCCTCAAGGCAGGAGGATAGCAGGCAGTCATGGGCCTGGAGGAGCTCAAAGTCCTGCATCTTCATCCAAAGGCAGACATGAGAAGATTGGTCTTGAACTCAGAGATCTGTTTGCCTTAGTCTCCTGAGATTAAAAACATATACTATTTTGTCTGGGCCTAAGATATTCATGGCCACTGTGCCTCAAGATCTCCATGACAAGATCCAGGTCAGAAGACTGTGTTTTCCAGGCTTGAGATCTGGATTATAGGTTTGCCCTCTATTTCTGGATGGTAGTTAATTCCGGATGTAGTCAAGTTGATAACTAGGAATAGCCATCACATATACCTACATATTCCCTATAGAAAACCAATAGGAAATAAATTATAAATTAAATTCTAACAATAGTCTGAAAAGAAACCCACAATTCTTCAATCCAGCTGACATTGCTGCATAAAATGCAAAAGAATGGCCCAAAGGAAGCTTCTAATTCACGGGGAACAGGGGGAGTCTTCATCTAATTCATTATTATTCTTATGAGAAGTGAAACTCCTCACTGATGGGTTTAAGAGTGCCAAAAAGTAACTTCAAAAGAGTTAATTATAGATAGAACTAAGCCCAGAATACTTTGAATTTGTATCATTAAAAATGTTGCTGAAATAATTTAGTGTTATCTCACAAAGAAGTGAAGTCAATAAGAAAACATAGATTGGTTTTATGAAGTACCTACTATGCTCAGACCTATAGGAAGCAACCCAATGACACAAGTCTCTACAGGAAAAAGAGAAGAAAGCCAGGCAACATGATAACGGGTAAGCATAGCATGTGGTAGCATACACAATAGCAGAGATAGGAGTTTATGGGAAACATCAGTACAAACAAGAATGTGMAGTGTTTAAATTCTGGAGTATGGAGTTAGGATTGGGGGCATTATGGTAGGTAATATTGCCGAAAAGAGCAAGATAAGAAGTAACTCCTACATGTAAATAGGAAAATGAAAAGCAGAAGGTGTAATTGAGTGARTGAAGGTGATAGCCAGTCGAGCAGGGTAGGTTAGGAAGATGATGCCCTTCATTGGAGAGAATGACTAACAAAACGACATAGAGTTATTATCCAGTAATCTTTTCTGAGATTCAACCATGCCATAAATGTTCAAAGATCCCAAGCACCAGGCAGGATGCTTAATAGTGCTACTGACTGGCTTTGGGGGTCAAGAAACATAGTTCACTTTTCTATCCCTCGATTTCTTTATCTATGTAATAGGAATGAAGCAATGCAAGGAAGTTTATATAAGCTCTTTTGATTCTAATAACACTCACATAATTGAGAAATAGATGCTTAAAAATGAACACTTGACAACAATGGTCAAGAGATACTGTAGAAGCATGAAAATAGAGGAGGATTTAGGAGCCAAGAGCGGTAACTCAACCTTCCTCCTAAATGCTCATAACCTAATACCATTCTAGCTTGAATTTTTGCTCAGAATTTGATGTCGAGGCACAAAGCTGGCTATTTTTATCGTACTGACTTTTCTACTTAGCTAGCCTTAGATTCTTACTTTTTGGGTCCCTAAAATCAGTGGACAAATAAAAGACAGAATGTCAAGTTTTCAGGTTTAAACCATGTCTTCTTGATTTTTATCTATAACAGTGCTGACAGTTCATCTCACCTCTATAATTGGTGATAAAGTTCCTTGTTCATATGGGTAAGATTAATAGCTTTGAGGGGCATTATAGAACATAAGTTAATATTCTCTCCAGATGGGAAAACTCCTTAAGTTTGAATTCTATGCATGATAAATTTTGGAGCTTTRTTGCACCTTTTAACCTTTAGCTCATCTTTTTTAAAATATACATTCAAATGTAAAATCTAGCATTTGCATACATTGAAGCAATTCCTGATGACTACCCTTTCTAACCTCCAAGACTTTTGAGTTCAGAAAAAAGGCTTGAAATATGAGTCCAACATTTTCATCGTTGGCATTGGCACAGTTTCTTTCCAGATCATTTTTTCGTATCATAAAAATAGCTATGTACCATTCAGATTGAATCATCAAGAATTCTAATAGGAAATAAAAATAATGTAGAAAGAAAGAGTAAGCATTGATAGATTCATATTTCAGGTAAATATCATTTTCCACTCAATTGAAATTTTATCTTTTAAACCTGTGCAATTGGAAAGAGTAAATACATTTCCTTCTTTGAAACAAATCAAAGTTATTTATGTCAAATACTCTACCTAATAGAGATGTGTTGAGCACTGTAACAATTGATGGGATCGAAGGAGAAGTGAATGATGCCTGCTTTCTGATCTTCCGATCTGCATTTGACTACAAGTCAGAGTTGCCTGGTTTTCATGCACTGCCCTCGTCCTTCTACTTATCAAATCTGTGTCCAATAAAGAGACGATCAGGCATGCGTACAGATCCTGCCAGTGTGCAACATTCATCAATCCACTGAAAATTATTCTGCTTGGAATCCCTTAAAAGCAGTCTATGTCGATCTTTTATAAGGGCTCAAGGGGGATTTATGAATTTCTCCTTTCTGCTTTGATTTAGAAATAATTTTTGAACTGCCCACTCTAATGTAAGTCAGGGGAAAGTGGGGGAAAGTACTGCAGCATCATGAAAACTATGCCAAACTTTAAGGACAGCAGCAGTAACCGCTTAAACCATGACATGGTTGTCATGTATGGGAGAACCAAGGACAAACAGAATATATTCTACATAAGCAATCACAAGACATTTTGTAAAACATGTTCGATTCCTTTGTAACTCAGATTTTAATTCATGTCCCTCTTTGAACTCAAAAAGAAATAATACTATAGAGACATAACGAAATGCATATATGAGAAGACTTTCATAAAAGAGGTTGAGAAGTGAAGTTCATCTTTTTAAAATACAAATAAATTAGCTATTGTAACCAGAGATCCCTACCTGAAGCACATCTCTCTRTAATGGCTCTAATCATGTGTGTCCCTTGCTCTCTTGCAGGCCGGCCAGTAATGATCGTGGTAGAGTATATGGAGAATGGATCTCTAGACTCCTTTTTGCGGGTGAGTGAGGTGCTCTTTTCGGATGTCATTTAAATAAGCTATTCTGAGATCTAGGCTTGAAATCATTTATCATAAGTTAATTTTTGCATAATGTCATGCGTGAGTTTACTGTGGAGAATGACAGCATTTTCCTCTGGTGCATTTTGCTGATTCTGTGATGCATTAAAGCATTACTGAGGGAATAGGAGGTACACAATAATAACGTAATTGATTTCTCCTATAAATATTAATAACTATATATGTATATATATAGTTATATTAATAACTATATATGTATATATGTGTATATATATATATATATATTACTATGAGTAAAGAAGTAAAAAGTAAAACTCAATTACCATTTAGAGCTATTCATGAAGCCATAGCACACTTAGCAATTTAGTATGATATTTTATGCATTTCCTAAAGCACTGAGTCCTCACATTGCTGGGCATTTACCAAAATTCTGCCAATTTTATCCTTCTGTTCATTTGTCTATTTAAGAAGGAAAAGAAAGAATAAGATTCCCTTGGCAGTGTTATATTGTAAAACAAAAACCTTAAAGACCATTCTGTTGAAGATGACTCCACATAAATATATAGGGAGACAAAATAANGAAGCAACAGCTGAAGTCAGAACAAAATAGTCTGAGGACATTCCTAAAAACTTAACTGTGTTCACATCCTACATGAGTTCTGTTCAGAAGCTTTAACCTAGAAATTGACATTGTGTCTAAGACAGAAAGAGATTTGAATACCAAGGAAAAGCAAGTCATGCTTTAAGAGGAAGACTGTGGGGCTGGTGTGAATGGCTCCATCCRTGAACATTYSGGTCTGAGTTTGGACACCCAGTCARTGCATGGCAGTGCATGTTTATAATCTCACYGCTAGAATGGCAGAGGCAGGCAAGTCGCTAGSGGTAAGTGACTTGTTGGACTAGACTAATTAGTAAGTCCTAGGCCAATGAAAGACCTTGTCAAATATAAAAGGTAGTATTCTTCTGAGGAACAGCATCTGAAGATGACCTTTGGCTTCTAAATGCCCATGTACACAAGTCCAGACACATACACAAAATATTAATTGGAAAACAAAGAGTAAAATAATAAAAGCATTCTACTATAAGCATTTTAGGGTTAAAAGCACTCCCTTCTGTGCTCTAGTTTATTATAGTGAATCCCCTTTCTGTCTTTGCTGATCTCAACATATGCATGCACACACACACACACACACACAAACACACTCAGACTTATATTCAATTTGTATCTCAGCTCACTTCCAATTACTTAATCTGCTGGCAAGACAATAGAGAAACATAAACAGTATCTTTAAAATAAGTATAGCGAAAGAATTGGAGAGGTTGGCACATCAAGGTAACAAGTGGTGTGGACACAATATACCACATTGAGGGGTTGACTTTAAATGCTAAAGTGGGTAGCCTATGAGAAGCAGAATTCAGAGACTACTGGCTTCCTGGAGGTGATCTCTAGCTTTGCTATGAATAGCATTAACACACCCAACATCACTTTCACTGTGTTCTTCCTATACCTGTCTCTCAATTGCTCTCCCTCTCTCTAAGATGTCTGAGGATAATAAATGGGAAACACAATATGCAATTCTCTCTCAACTTGTCCTAAAAGCTTCGTGTTTCTTAGTTGTCAAAACAATGCTTTATCGCATCCCCAAATTATCTCGTTGGTATTGAATATCAATTTTTCAATTTGTTCTTCTCTGAATGGGGACACAGGTTTGAACAGAAACTAATTTCCGTATGTCGTTCAAACCTGCATCATTTGATCAAGCATTTGTCTGAAGGCTGGAGAATTTTCCAAAGGTATGTGAAATAGCACTCAAAATGTAAAATAGAAGCAGAAGGGACATTTTACAGCAAGCCCATTTTATTACCTTCCAAAGAAAACAAAACAAAATATAAAACTATGCAGAGTTGGCCAAATTCTATGTATAAAACACAAGGAGAATGCATGCTTAATCCTTTATATTAATACTCCTTAAGTTTTATCTTAAAGTGAAGTATATACATGYATATGTGTTCATGGATAAAGAGGATCTGCCTTGTGCCAAGAGCTCCCTAATTCACTACATGTTTTATTTTTTGTTTCCTCTAATGCACAGCTTTCTTTGTGTTTTCTGCCCTACAGAGTCGAACTATGATTTTTTTTAGAAGAATCTTTAAACACAAGAATTCAATGAGTTCGGTGTCATTATTATATTGGGAAGAAAAATGGTTGGGACTTTATGCTACGAATCACTTTACAGACAAAGAAGAATGTGCGTGTAAACAAAATTTCAGAAAAATACAAAAAAAGTACTGATCAATTTACATCAATGGCTTCTGGGTGCTGAAGCGGAAAATAACATATTCCTCCCTCTGCCAGAGACAGTCTGCAGTGAGTAGAGGCCAAGAATGGTTAAGCCAGGGGGAAGACATAAGTCACAAAAGCACTCCCGTTCATTCTCTTCGCGGCTCTCTAATTCCCTCTCATCAGTCAGCAGGTGAGGAGGATCATGGGGGCTGGCACCTTTCTTCTGCCTGTATAAAATCTGGACTAGTCACTACTTCTATCTAAAAATGCTTGGGAATCGAGCCTGTTCCAAATGATATTCCCATGCTGTTGCAGTTTGCTGTTTTATTAGCATTTATTCACCCCCTACACAATAGCTTT
>BDUI01008461.1:12467-39967 GCA_002335545.1 Apodemus speciosus
TAATTATTTAAGTATATGTATTAGTCAGGGTTTTACTGCTATGAACAGATACCATGCCTGAGTTTACTTTTACAGAGGACATTTAATAGAGGTTGGATTACAGGTTTAAAAGTTCAGTCATTATCATCAAGGCAGGAGCATGGCAGCATCCAGGCAGGCATGGAGCTGGGGATGCTGAGAGTTTTACATTTCTACTCAAAAGTAAGCCAGAAGCAGACTAACTTCTACATGGCTAGGAAGAGTGTCTTCAAGCCCACACTCACAGTGACACACTTATTCTAACAAGGTCACACCTTCCAATAGTGCCACTCCCTGGATTAGGCACATTCAAGCCACTTCAGCATGTTACATAAACAAAAAGTTAAATTCACATATGAAGYTGTTCATTTTGTGCTTGTCTTCAACATACTTTTCTTTGGTTACCATAATATCTGACACAGTGACTAACTCATYRTAGGTATTTAATATGGACTGAGGAGGAGAATGAGCAAATCCAATATCATTGGCTCAATTGATTACTTTATTTAAATAGACATATCTAAACTGTGAAGTATTTTCTTTAGCATAAACTKCCTTAAACATCTTTCTCATTATTTTTTAATGTATTTGAAAATAAATATCTATATATTTTAGCTTCATTAGCCAGAGTATTACTGTCTATCAAAGTGATAAAAAGTACCTGAAAAATAGAAAATCAAAAATTATGACTATTTGGAATGTAATATCTAAGGAAATGTATCCCTTTTAATTGTTATGAGCCTATAGAGTATTCAAATGATATTGTCCTTGGAGTATATATCAACTACTTGTCTCCTTGCTATTACAAAACAGTTTACAAAAAGAAAATTTGAAGGAAGAGGGGACTATTTTGGCTCATATATTTAGTGTATAGTTCATCACAGTGGGGAATTCATGGCTGCAGGTGCAGATCACATTTTCTCTATAATCAGAAATCAGAAAACCATAAATATTATGCTCAACAAACTTTCCTCTTTTAAATTCAGTCTGAGGCCCCAGTCAATGGAATGGTCTTGGCCACAGATAAGGTCCTTTTCCTCCCTGAATTTATTGAGTCCAGGCAAATCTTCATATGTATGATCACTATGCAGTCTAATCTACAAACAACTTCATAGAATTTGCAAAGAGGCTTCTCACCTAGAGAGTTCTAGATCCTGYTAATTTTGCAATCAATATAACCCATTAGAGTGGGTGACAGGTCTTATCTATGAGATGGGAATGGAAATAAATAAGAAAGAAATGCAGTGGTTTAAATGTTAACTTTCAGGTTATCTACACAGTGGGAAGTAAAGTGGGAAAAATTATAGCTGAAAAAAATGAGAGTAAAGACACATGACAAATGAGAGTGCTCAACAGTACCACTTCCTATTCAACTATGGAGTTCTAAGAATTATGAAAACCTTTGTCTAACTTCTATTTCCTCATTTGGATTCATAGAAGATTATTTGTTCATAGACACATGTTTATCTCTTTGTTGACAACTAGCAAGCTCTGTAACGGATGGGAATCTTCTTTAAAAGATTTTAAAGCACATTAAAATACATACTTTGTGCAAGAAAGCCACTTGAMAMAGGACTTGGTCTACTTTATTAAAAAACCTTRGTTATCACTGATACACCACAATTGTTTCCCGAACATAATACATACAGGATAGTTTTAATCTATTTCCTGGTCTACACTTAGCAAGATGATCCATTCTTATATGCTTTGATGTTTTTCTTTGGTGAGACCATGTAAGACAAAACAGCATGCAATGGAAGAACTGAAAAATAATAATTTCTGTCTCTGAGTTCTAAAGCTTAGATGTCAAAAACCTGGGTACTAGAGAAGAAGGATTCCAGTAGTGATCCATTTATACTGTACCAATGGCTACCTTCTTCCTGGGACCCTGGCATGGTGGGAAGAAGATGGAATCGTTGTTCTTCCTACTGTATGGGTATTCATCCCTCCACAGAGGCTCCACTCCTGTAATTCATCTGAAAGCTAATACTTCTTTATATCATCACATTACAGCAGTTAGGGCATTCAGTCCATTATGATGCTATATCAAGTTTCATGTTTGAAGCAAAACTCTACTCTATAAACAGATGTTTAGGAATTAATAGAGATAACAAAGTTTCTAGTACAATTTCAAGGAAAGGATGGGTCTTGATTTTTCAGACAATCCTCTAAATTTAGTACTACTAAACTATAGGTCTCATTGTGCTCTGTTAAGTTATTAAGATAGACTACGGCATGAATTTCTGTATCAACTAAACCCTGTTCTTCCTCACAGGGAAGACAATCACTACACAATGTATAAATAACCTATTGAAAATCATTCCAAGATTTATTATATTAAAATAAGAGATATTTACTTTGTTTATAAATTTCTGGTATAGCTATTTAGAGTGGACCCAGCTGTGTGGTGCTTCCAAGCCAGCCTGGGTTGTGTACATCTCATTGTGTGTATGCATCCAATATTCTCCCTGCCCATCTATCTGAAACTAACTCCTCACAGACCTCAGATTACCATTTCTTCTGTGCTCCAGTATTCTCCACTTAAGCAGACTAAACAATACTGATTGCATGTCAGCTTGAGAGCAAGAAAAACAGCCTACCAGAATGGTGAGACTGGGGCTTGCTGTATATGACACATTGCATTTGTCAAAGCAAATATTGAAAGCATATCAGCCTATCTCTCCATCTCTCTCAACACCAAACAGTCTTCAAGGCTCCCAGGAGATCTGTTGCAGTCAGGGCAACAGGTAGAATGGTTACCCAAATAACTGCAGCAGCTGGGACCTCCTTTGCCCAAGGTGACTTGCCCAAGCAGATGTGAGACTCCTCCCCCCATGTACCAATGCCATTTTCCTTCCAGTCTGCACCTCCTTGGGGGTAGATCAGGATGTCTCTCCATTTCTCTCATCACTGCAGAGTCTGCAGGCCTCCTAAGGGATCTGCTGCAGCCAGGCCAGTGTCTATAGGACTTCCCGGCAATCTGCTGCAGCCAGGGCAACAATCTGCAAGTCATAAGATCCTATACAGATATCATGCAGAACCTAAGAAAACACGAATGCTGGTGGAGGCTACTATACCCAGCAAAATTCTCAATCATCATACTCGGAAAAACCAAAACAATCCAAGACAAAACCAAATTTAAATAATATATATCTACTAAGGCAGCCCAAAGAAGATTCTAGAAGCAAAACTCTAACATAAGGAGAGTAATTACACCAAAGACAAAACAAGAAATCTTACAACAAACCCAAAAGGAGAGCATCACACACACATAATCCCACATCCAAGAACAAGCATAACAGGAACTAAGAATCATGCATCATTAATAACTTTTTACGTCAATGAACTCAATTCAGACACCACACCGTGACACTATTGCTGATGCCAAGAACTGCTTGTAGACAGAAACCCAGTAGGACTTTCCTCTGAGAGGCTCTATTCTCACCTGACTAAGACAGATGTAGACACACAGCTAACCACTGGACTGAGCCCAGGAACTCCAATCTAAAGGTTGGGGAAGGTCTGAAGAAGTTGAAAGGAATTGCAACACCATAGGAAGAACAATGGTATCAAGTAACCAGATCCCTCAGAGCTCCAAGGGACTAAACTACCAACCACATAGTATACATGGGTAGATATGTGGCTCCTGCTACATATGTAGCAGAGGATTGCCTTATCTAATATCAGTGGGAGGGGAGGTACTATAGGGGTGAGACAGGTGTGTGTTAGGGGTTAGGGAGCCATCCTCTTAGAGGAAAAGGTAGGAATGGGTTAGGAGGTTTGTGGAGGGGAGACTGGGAAAGAGAACATTTGAAACGTAAATAAAATAATCAATAAAAAAGAAAGATAAAAAGAAAAGGCAAATATTGAGTTTAGACAAGATTTCAGGGTTCAAAATGGTGAAGGGGATGTTATGTCTCATCTGATGAGTTAGAAATCAACTTTTAAATCTGTCTACATACAGAAAGGATAATTAATTATATCCTTTTGTTTCATTGTATTTTGTATTGTTTGGCTTTGTTCTTGATGCTGGGGATTGACTACATGCACAGGGATACGTTCAGTAACTATTGTGTTCCCAGCCCAGACTCTAGCATCTCTTCCCACAAATTTTTGGGTATATAATGAAAACTGTGGCTTGACCTTATTAATAATTGCCTTATTTATTACCCTGAGAATTTTAGAGAATATCATATTCAGTTCATCTTAAATACTATTTTTGTAGTATGGCCATATATTTTGTGAATTCTCATGGTCAGAGAGTATCTGTGTTCAATGATCTTTTCAAATGTCAATATTAATACAGTAATCTGCTCTTTATAATGGGCTGCAGTTAGTGCAGTCCAAGAAAGAATTAGAAACCATTATACACAATTGAACTGGACTTTCTTTCTGGCTGTAGTGTGCATACCTAATCAGTTCTGAAAGACATGACTTATTATTTAGTATGATTTAATTTAAAAGTTCCTATTAAACTGAGTGTAGTACAATGAATGTTAATTCAGGTTGATAGTGAGTGCATCCAATGCTCATTTACTTATATAAGAAGAAACACTTAAAAATGAGCCATTTTTATCTTTCTGCTACTAATTTCCTAATTCCAACAAGTATACACAGTTGATGAAGATTTTCAAAGCATTTGTCACAAAATTCATTTTTTCCTACTCATTTCTTTGGCCTAAGTTGAATGGGAAATACTTATCAGTTGAGTAGGGATACTTCATCTCTTACACTGACACTGCCAGGAGTTATTAATTAGTTGTCTGATTTGGTACAACTCTGTCCTGCTTATTCTGATGTGCCATTGAAACAGAGCCATTACAATGAGTGATGTGTGTTATAATTTCATTAGTGCCATCAATAATGCATTAYATTTTCCTTTTATAACTTTCCTTCCATGCATAGAAGGGAGCTTCAGCAGAATTGTATGAATTACATCTATAAGATCCAAATAGTTACATATGATGGAAGATAAGCCTGAGGATAGAATTAATTTTATGTTAAACACAATAACTACTTAAACATGTTCAGTTAAATAATATTTTAATTATGTTTGACACTTGTAAGTGCCATACTGTGATACAGGTTTATTTATGCAAATATGAAAGTGATTTATTGAGTGAAAGCAATATTCACCATCATTTGTTCTGAAGGAAATTGTTTCTGAATGGGACTAGAGCAAGCCTATGTACAGTGTAGACTAAAGAATATTATAAATCCTTATGATTGTTACCTAGAGACTGTTTTCATGGAAACTTTCTACAATACAGTTTTCCTTTCTTTTCCTACTCTTATCTTCCTGCTCTACATGTGAATTTTACAAGCTATTAATTGATTTTCAGATATTATTAATGTGAAGGGTATCAATCTGTAATTGGAATGGAAAGAAATTTGAGGTCGTGGATACACTAAAGGCTTTGCAAATAATATTTGTCTCAATTTCAATTTCTGTATGCAAACACAAATAGCTCTCAGTTTAAAAGCTTCCATTAAAACCATTGAAATAATTGTAACATTTCAAAGGTGTGAAACATTTCCATATGAAAGTGGTACAATAGTAGCTTTGCTCCTCTTAGGTATATAGGATTAAAGGTTGAATATGTAAGAAAATTTTTAGAATTAAGAAATGACTAAAAGTAATGTATCTAAAGGTATCTTGGGTTTCAGTTTAGCCTTTATCAAATATTCCAAGGAAAATGATAATATGCTAGCTTTTCAGAGGAGAATGCAAATACAGAAATTTGTTATGTAAGCAGGAAGCTAAATAGCTTTTATACACAAAAAGAAATTGGAAAATATAAGCTACTTCTAAAAGTCACTAAGCAAAATTATACTTGGAATGAAAATATAAGAGTGTTTGGTTATCCTCAGTTTGTTTTTCAAGTAATATAATAAACAAGGTGAAGATATATTCTGTTATAATAGTAGAGATAAACTTCACTAGCTTACTTCAGCACCTACTCCTGCTGAAAGTTTTTCTTCAAATTAAGATGAAAGAGCACTTGTCATTTACACTCATCTAGAATCTCAGTTCCCTGAGTTCTATTCTGGTTTCTATCCAATTTGTGTAGAAATGGATATGAGCGTTTATCTTACATAATATCTTGCTACAAGTTTCCAGCTTGAATTACATAGCATATGGAAAATGTGTCTTGTTCCTTGTAGAATTTCATAAGCCAAAGTGAAGGTTTCTGTTGACATGGCATGCCTACAGTCATTATAAAGGCAGGCTGTGCATTCTCAATAGTTAGGAAAAGCAACTGTTGGCATCCATTGATTCCATTGCAATGGCCTTGGAGAAATTCATGTGTTGCTTTCCAACTTTAAAATCTAATGCAAGCACTTGTATTTATGATACTTTAGAAATGAAAGATTTTTGTGGAGTATATGTTTATTGTTCCACATCATGTTATGTTACCACATCTTGCTAACATTTAACCATGTAATCTCTATGAGTAGAAATATTTAATAATAGCATCTGAAATTTTCTCCTAAACTTTTAGATGCTGGAAATTAGTTTGAATGAAGCTAATTATAATTAAACATGAATTTAACAGAGCAAAAGGGAGGATTAAAAATTAAAAATATTATGAAATTTGTTTTTTTATTCTACTTAAGTTGTTTTTTTATGAAATTAACATACATTTCATACAAAGGAGTAAGTTTCATATGAATAAAACAAATCTATTAATTTTATCTTTAAAGTGACTTGATTATTAATCAGATCTTTTATAATATGAGCATGAAATACATGTTTGTCTGCTTGATTACTGATTTCATTAAGGTTGCTGAGTATACTGGCAAAAGGATCACACTCCATTTTGAAAGTCCATTACCATCGCCTGTATTATGATAATGTCAACTTTTGTGTGGGTTCCAACGTATAGGAGATAATGCATGAGATTTTCCTAAGAAGCTTTATCTCTGTGCTAATTATTAGCTAACTGGATCTTTATTTATAGATTATTTACTTCCTTTTGTTTTTGACCCCTCTAGATATCACTTTTATTTAACAAAATTATAGTTTAGGGAAGCTCACTTTAGCTGCTTCAATAATTTTTACATTCTTGTTTTAATTTCAAAAACTTTAAAACCATCAGATAAAACCTATACACATTTCCTAACCCTTTGTACCTCTCTCTTGTCTCTTCCAATACCATTTCCTGCTCTCCTTGCCTCCCCTTCTCTCTCCCTCCCTCATCCCTTCCTCCTTCTATCTCCCATGATAATTTTCTTTCCCCTTCTAAGTAGGATTGAAGCATCCACATTTTGATCTTCCTTTTTCATAAGCTTCATATGATTTGTGAGTTGTATCATAGGCGTTCTGAGCCTCTGGACTAATTATTAGTGAGTGCATACCATGTGTCTCCTTTTGTGTCTGGATTACCCCACTCAGGACGATATTTTCTAGTTCCATCCATTTGCCTGTGAATTTCATGAAGTCATTGTTTTTAAGAGCTGAGTAATACTCCATTGTTTAAATGTTCCATATTTTCCTTATGTAATAGTGGGAGATGGGGAACTGGGGGTAGCCACTAGAAAGTCCCAGATGCCAGGGAAGCAAGAGCTTCCTAGGACCCAACAGGGATGACATTAGTCAAAATATTCAACAAAGGGGAGATAGAACCTGTAAAGACCATAACCAGTAGATAGGCATGATCCCCAGTTGAGGGATGGGGCCACCCACCCATCTCAAAAAATTTCAATCCAGAAATTGTATCTATCTAAAGAAAAAGCAGAAACAAAAAATGGAGCAGAGATTGAAGGGAAGGCTATCCAGAGACCACCCCCAACTAGGGATTCATCCCACCTGCTGACACCAAACCCTGAAACTATTGTTGATGGCAAGAAGTTCTTGCTGACAGGAGTCTGTTGTAGATTTCAGCTGAGAGGCTCTGCCAGCACCTGACAAATACAGATRCAGATACTCACAGCCAACCATAGGCGTGAACCCTGGGACCCCACTGGAAGAGTTAGGAGAGGGAATGAAGAAGTTGAAGGGATTGCAATCTCATAGGAAGAACAACAATATCAATTACCCAGATGTCCCAGTGCTCCCAGGGACCAAACCACCAACCAAAGAGTTTACATGGGTGGGTCTACAGCTCCCACTACATATGTTGCACAGGATTGCCTTATCGATGGCAAGGGAGTCCTTCAGACCTGTGGAGGCTTGATACCTCAGTATTAGGGACTCTACAGTGGTGAGGCAAGGATGGTGGTAGTAAGGGGAGGGGTGATAGTGTCAAGGGACTTTGGAGGGGAACTGGGAAGGGGGACAGCATTTGGAATATAAAAAAATTAAAATAACTAATAAAAAAGGAAAAACAACTATACATATTGAAATTTGGTAAGAGCCCAGTAGTCATCATTTTGCAAAGTAGTCATCTAAGTCCATAACTAGGAAATAGTTTGCTCATATAAAAATTTAAAATTGAACCCAAGTATACTATCATCTCGAATGGAGGTCCTTGATCTACTCGGATTGAGCTTAGTACAAGGAGATAAGAAGGATCAATTTGCATTCTTCTGCATGCTAGCCACCAAGTGAAAAAGTTCCATTTTTTCAAAAGGCTATCTTTTATTCCACTGGATGGTTTTAGCTCCTTTGTCGAAGATCAAGTGACCATAGATGTGTAGGTTCATTTCTGGGTCTTCAATTCTATTCTATTCATCTACAAGCCAGTCAATGTACCAATACCAGGCAGCTTTTAACACTATTGTTCTGCAGTACTATTTGAGGTTTAGGATACTGATTCCCTCAGAAGTTCTTTTCCTGTTGGAATTAGTTTTAGCTATCCTGGGTTTTTTGTTATTCCAAAGGAAATTGAGAATTGCTCTTTCTAACTCTATGAAGAATTGAATTGGAATTTTTATGGGGATTGCATTGACTCTGTAGATTGTTTTTGGGAAGATGGACATTTTTACTATATTAAACCTGCCAATCCATGAACATGGGAGATCTTTCCAGCTTCTGAGGTCTTCTTCGATTTCTTTCTTCAGAGACTTGAAGTTCTTGTCATACAGGTCTTTTACTTGTTTGGTTAGAGTCACACCAAGATACTTTATATTGTTTGTGACTTTTGTGAAGGGTGTAGTTTCCCTAATTTCTTTCTCAGACTGTTTATCCTTTGAGTATAGAAAGGCTACTGATTTGAGTTAATTTTATATCCAGCCACTTTGCTGAAGTTGATTATCAGCTATCAGTGTTCTCTTGTGGAGTTTTTGGGTCTCTTAAGTGTATGACCATCTCATTTGCAAATAGTGATAATTTGACTCTTTCCTTTCCAATTTGTATTCCCTTGACCTCCTTTTGTTGTCTAATTACTCTAGCTAGAACTTCAAGTACAATATTGAAATACGTACATACATACATATATATATATATATATATATATATATATATATATATATATATAGAGAGAGAGAGAGAGAGAGAGAGAGAGAGAGAGAGAGAGAGAACAGCCTTGTCTAGTACCTGATTTTGGTGAAATTGCTTCAAGTTTCTCTCCATTTAGTTTGATCCTGGCTACTGTTTTGTGTATATTGCTTTTACTATGTTTAGGTATTATCCATTTCATCCAGATTTTCCAGTTGTGTTGAGTATAGACTTTTGTAGTAGGATCTGATGATTTTTTGAATTTCCTCAGTTTCTGCTGTTAAATCTTCCTTTTCATTTCTGATTTTGTTAATTTGGATACTGTCTCTGTGTCCTCTGGTTAGTCTGGCTAAGGGTCTATCTATCTTATTGATTTTCTCAAAGAAACAGCTCCTGGTTTTGTCGATTCTTTGTATAATTCTTTTTGTTTCTACTTGGTTGTTTTCAGCCCTGAGTTTGATGATTTCCTGCCTTCTAATCCTCTTSGGTATATTAGCTTCATTCTGTTCTAGAGCTTTCAGGTGTATTGTTATGCTGCTAGTGCATGCTCTCTCCAGCTTCTTTTTGGAGGCACTCAGAAAAATGAGTTTTCCTCTTATCACTGCTTTCATTATGTCCCATAAATTTGGGTAAGTTGTGCCTTCATTTTATTGTGCCATTAAATTCTAAAGAGTCATTGAATTCTTTCCTTATTTCTTCCTTGACCAAGGTATCATTGAGTAGAGCATTGTTTAGCTTCCATGTGTATATGGGCTTTCTGTTGTTTTTGTTGTTATTGAAGACCACCCTTATCCATAGTGATCTGATATGAGGCATGGGATTAGTTTAATGTTCTTATATATGTTGAGGTCTGTTTTGGGACCAATTATATGGTCTGTTTTGGAGAAGGTACCATGAGGTCCTGAGAAGAAGGTATATTCTTTTGATTTAGGATGAAATGTTCTATAGATATGTGTTAAATATATTTGGTCCATAATGTCTGTTACTTTTACTGTGTCTCTGTTTAGTTTGTGTTCCCTGATCGGTTCTTTGAGGAGAATGGGGTGTTAGAATCACCCACAATTATTGTGTGAGATGCAATGTGTGCTTTAAGCTTTAGTGAAGTTTCTTTTATGAATGAGGATGCTCTTGCATTTGGAGCATAGATGTTCAGAATTGAGAGATCTTCTTGGTAGACTTTTCCTTTGATGAGTGTGAAGTGTCCTTCTGTGTCTTTTTTGATGACTTTTGATTGAAAGTCAATTTTATCCTTGTTTCCTGGAGCCATTTGCTTGGAAAATTGTTTTGCAGGCTTTTACTCTGAGGTAGTGTTTGTCTTTGACATAAGATGCATTTCCTGTATGCAGCAAAATGCTGGGTCCTGTTTAAGTATCCTGTCTGTTAGTTTATGTCTTTTTATTGGGAAAAGAGTCCATTAATGTTAAGAGGTATTAATGAATGGTGATTGTTTTTCCCTGCTATTTTTGGTGTAATTTTTATGTTTGTGTGATTTTTTTTTCTTTTGGGTTTGTTGAAAGATGATTTATTTCTTGCTTTTTCTTGTGTAGTTTCCCTCATTTTGTTGGTGTTTTCCATTCATTATCCTCTGAAGGGCTGGATTTGTGGAAATATACTGTTTAAATTTGTTTTTGACATGAAATACCTTGGTATTTTGCTGTGTATAGCAGCCTGTGTTGGCATTTGTGTTCCTTTAGCGTCTGTATGACATTTGCTCAGGGTCTTCTGGCTTTCATAGTCTCTGGTGAGGTCTGGTGTAATTCTGGTAGGTCTACCTTTATATGTTACTTGACCTTTTTTCCTTACTGCTTTCAATATTCTATCTTTGTTTAGTGCATTTGGTGTTTTAATTATTACGTGATGGGAGGAAATTTTTCTGGTCAAATTTATTTGGAGTTCTGTACGCTTCTTGTATATTCATGGGCATCTCTTTCTTTAGGTTAAGGAAGTTTTCTTCTATAATTTTATTGAAGACATTTACTGGCCCTTTATGTTGGAAATGTTCAGTATCTTCTATACCTAAATTCCTTGAGTTTGGTCTTCTCATTTTTCCTGTACTTCCTGGATATTTTGGGTCAGGAGCTTTTGGCATTTTGCATTTTCTTTGACTGTTGTGTCAATGTTTTCTATGGTATCTTCTGCATCTGAGATTCTCTCTTCTATCTCTTGTATTCTGTTTCTGATGCTTGGATCCATGACTCCTGACTTCTTTCCTAGGTTTTCTATGTTCAGAGTTGTTTCCTTTTGTGATATCTTTATTGTTTCCACCTCTATTTTTAGATCCTGAATGGTTTTGTTCAATTCCTTCACCTGTTTGGTTGTGCTTTCCTGTAATTCTTTAAGGGCTTCTACCTGTTTTCCTGTATTCTCCTGTATTTCTTTAAGGGAGTCATTTATGTACTTCTTGAAGCCTTCCACCATCRTCATAAGCTGTGATTTTAAATCCAAATCTTGCTTTTCTGGTGTGTTGGGGTATCCAGGATTTGCTGTTGTGAGAGAATTGGGTTTGGATGGTGCCATTGTTGCCTTGATTTCTGTTAGTAACATTCCTACATTTGCCTTTTGTCATTTGGTTATCTCTGGTGTTAGTTGGTCCTGATGTCTCTGACTGTTGCTTGTCCCTCCTGTGTGCCTGCAAGTCTGTCTCAGTACCTCTGGTTCACTGGCTCTCCCCTAGCACAGACTGCTGTGGCACTGCCCAGCTCCTGGGTGCAGGTGGGGTCCTGATGGACCCTGCCCCAGCTGTTCTGACACTTGGGTGTTCCCTATGTTCCTGGCTGTACCCACCTGCTCAGTCATAGGAGCAAAAATGGTGGTCTCACCTCTATATGCAGGACTCCCCGCAGAGCAGGTGTGCCCTGGCAGGATAGGTGCACAGATGGCTGTGGTACTGCCCAGATCCTGGTTGCAGTTTGGGCCCTGACTGACTGTGTCTCAGCTATTCTGACACTTTGGTGTTCCCTATGTTGCTGGCTGTTGAAAGAGGCAATTCTTGAAGAATGAAGTACAAATGAACAAATATTCAAAACACTTTTTTCAGCCAGGAAATGCTGTAAGTCCAGCTCACCAAGCAAGAATGTCAGATGTGGCAAATGCTTTTGTTTGTTACAGATGTAAAACATTACTGAATAGAACCACAGATGTATGGAAACAGCCCCAAAATTTGTCTATGGGATTACATTAAACTGAAAAGGTCTGCATGGCAAAATAAACTCAAATGTTTATATAATGGGAGAAAACATTAACTATACTTTAGTTAAGGGGTTAATAACAGGCATATATAAAGAACTACAAAAGTTATAGAAACACATCAACGAATGAGTCAATAATCTACAAAACAGTTTTCAATAGAAGAAATATAGAAGGCAAATAAAAACTTTTAAATTGTTAAAACCATGTCTTTTCATCATCTAAATGCAAATTAAAATTTGAGTTTCCATTTCATTCTATTTTAATGTCTACCATTTTTGAAAAATATGACACAAGTTTTGATCAAGATAAGGACAAAAAAGAACCCTTATTAACTATTAGTAGAGATTTAAAGCAGTGGAGTCAACAAATTAAACCAACTTAAGCCCAGAAAGACAGATATTGTAGTTATTATATGATATGTAGACCGTAACCTGTAACTATGAACTATGTGTATCAAGATCAGTGTAAATATGAAAAAGACAAGCAAGATAGAAATAGCTTCATGAAACTGAAGTGGGTGGACTTTAAAGAAGGGAAGGGAGGACAGTAGAGCAGAATGAAGGAATGCAGAGCGCAAGCAGTAAAGCAAAAGGAGCCAGTGCTTGGCAGGAAGAATTCAACTGAAAGCAAAGTATTTATAAAAACCAAATATGAAAATATATTACTTTGTCAATTACTTAAAAAATAAAACAAAAAAACAACATATGGAGAAAGAATGAGGAGAATGAAAAAATGCTTATATGGTGCTTTAGGGATTATAAATTACTCAAGACCCTTTGAAAACCAGTATAGAGATTTAAAAACAAAGAAAGCAAACAAAAATACAGAGCTGTCACTTAACATTTCAAAACTAAAGACATTGAAATAACATTTTAATTCAAAGATCTTGTGTACCTACAATCAACTGAATGGTGTCTACAAAGATGCAGAGCTAGTCTCCTTACAGTAAATATAAAAGATTGTCACTTTATGCCCAAATACCTTTGTTTCTCTATTAATGAATGAAGAAATGTTAGAATTTACCATACTCAATTCCTTTATCTAAGATATCTGGCTAAGTTTCAAGACACTGCCTAATTATACATTTCAAAACTGTAAAGAGATGCTCTAGAGGTCAAGCACATGCAAAAGAAAGGAGAATAGCATGATTCCATTATTCATGTTCAACACTTACTAACAATCAACTTGCATCTTTATGTATTGACTATAAGTCCAGGATCCTGTGTCCATTCAAATTATTTTCCAACAAATAATTTTTCACATACCATTTTATTTGCAGTTGGAGTCACATTTGCTTTGTTATGAATATTATGGAAAAAGTCTTGAGATATTTCTGTTTCTTAAAAAAAGGGAGTCCCAGTTTCAGCTATGTTTCTGCAATAAAATTCTCTGACAAAAAGCAATGCTGGGAACAAAGGGTTTATTTCACAATTCTTTTTTTTTTTAAAGATTTATTTATTTGTTATATGTAAGTACACTGTAGCTGTCCTCAGACACCCCAGAAGAGGGCATCAGATCTCATTACAGATGGTTGTAATGGGATTTGAACTCAGGACCTTTGGAAGAGCAGTCAGTGCTCTTAACCACTGAACCATCTCTCCAGCCCTATTTCACAGTTCTTGATTAAAATCCATCACTGATTCACAAAAGCAACATGAACTTTAAGTATGTAAATTTAGAATATGCTGACTCCCACCAAGGCCTGGGCCTTCCCACACTAGTACACGTAATTGAAACAATACCTCCATAGACATGCCCAGAGAGCACCCAGAATTAGATAACCCTTCCTGAGACTCTCTTCTCAGGTGATCCTACATTGTAGAAAGTTAACTGGAGAAATTGAGCACTACCAGCGGGATGCCATGGATATATACTACAGCAAGACATTGCCTAGCCCAGTGTGTTGTAGAATGAGGCCATGTAAATCTCTGGTGTAGGTTCTGGTTTTACCATTTCTCCATTTGACTTATGAAATACACAGATTCATTTTACCATAGTAAATCATTTTCTAGGACATTCTATAGTACTACTTAACAACTCTGTCCCCCATGTAATTAAATTCAGAAGTTTTGCAAGTATCTCACTCATAAACACCTTTATGTAATTCCATAGCATTGTTTGCCTTATTTAGGAAGTGTGCATTACCTGATGACCTCTGATACTACCAATGAACTGTATGTCTATACATTCATTCATTATGGGCTGGAAAATGGTAATGCTGTATTTTTGCTTTTTTTTCAGTTTTTGGCAGACATTGTTTTCTCGTATTATTTCTGATAAGGCTTTGTTGAGGAAATACAGTTGTGTATGAAACATTTACATATTCCATATTTCTTTTAGAAATATCCTGTACCATCTTGATGAGAAGACAAGCCAGTTTTCCATCCTTAAGGAGGCTTGGGAGCACTGCAATCCACAGTCATCAAATGAGACATTGCAAGAGGCCCTGTCCAATGTGCTGAATAGTATTAATTCAGCTCATATTTCCTTCAAAACAGGACTGGATGTGTTTGAGAGTGTCTTACTTGGAAAGAACTGAGAAAATACTCAGAATTTTTCAAAGTTTGTTTACAATTGTAACAGAAAAAGCTCTAATTTGACTGGTTGTCTGTTTGTCTTGCTGTTTTTTTTATTATTGTCACTGAAGACCTCCCTGAATTTTAAAGCTATTATACAGCATAATTTTTAATGTACATAAAAAAGAACATTTTGTACTTTTTAAATATTTTCTTATAACTCCACTGGAGTATGTAACAACAATAATTGAAATAATACTTAATATTTATCTAATACAGAGAAAAATGCCATATTTTTGGAAATAAAATGGTTTGGAGGAGGTTAAGATATTCTTGGCATTGTCACTATTGTGGACAGAATATGGAGGAATGCCAGTATTCTCTCTGATGAAACCTCCAGGGACTTTATGTTAGACATGGAGACCTGATAAGATTTAAGATAATTTTGCAAGTATCTGTTCAATATGAAGACATGATATGTTCTGAATGGGTAATTGATGTCCCAAACCACATTGAATATTTCTATTCTATGAGATGAAGTCTCTCTTCTTAACACAACTAGATGTAGTAATGCACTGGTTATGAAATTGTACTTTGTAAGTAATAATGAATAAAAAAGCCATAAACATTCCAAGGGGAAAATTCCCAAGAAACTAGATGGAGCAATTTAAATGTAAATTCTTCGTAAAGTGACAAGTTTTGAAATCCTTAAATTGCCTCTGTTGATGCTACATGGACCTCAGCAGTGAGGTATATTGACAAGGGAGAGAAAATTTCCTACTTCACTTTCTGTGGTTTCTGACAGAATTAGAGAAAAAGGGATCATGCCAAATGAGTACTACACATGCCTGCTCCTCCCTACATCTTACTCACAACCTCTTGTTCTAACATGGTTTTAATGGAAAACTATATAACCATGACGGAAAAAGTGCAAAGTTTGTCTTCAAAAATCCAATATAACACCAAATACAACTATGTGTTGTTTTATACAACTTGTAAAATAAACCCTGTTATAAAACATATGCTTGTTTTGTCAACAAATACTCTTACTTCAGGAAGAAAATTTAAATCTTCCTCTTTATTATCCTTTACAGTCTCAAAGCTCATGACAGAAAATAGACATGCCACTTATGCTATCAAAAATTGGAGTGCTTTAGGGACTGTTCTCCTGCAGTTCTTTCATGTAGGACAGGGACTTTGTATCTTGGCTTTGTCATCCAGTAGCTCCACAATCTTTAGTTCCCTAAAACTGGAAGATTCTGCTTAGTTGTAGACAATAAAAACTTTTATCCTACCTTTTTATAACATATTTCTTAAAAGAATAATTTTCTTGTATTGAGTAATGCAGTTTCCCTTTGGAAATAGATCCTCAGAATAGTTCTTGTAACAGTCCCTGACTATTTCAATCCTGAAAAAAAAATTGTCGTTGCTATCCTGTGTTCTTCCCTGTTTATCTAAGTCTTTACTTCATTAGGATTAACATAAAAGTAAGGTTACTTAAAAAGAAAACTGGAGTTGAGGGAACAGAATTAGTCATCATTGGCTAAGTGGCAAGAGTTATCTCCTCCTACCTTTAGCAATGGTTGCTTTCTCAAAGCAGTGAACTGAAGTAATTAACTATATAATTCAAGCAGAAATACATGTTGATCTGAAGTGCCTATGTACAAACATTTTCATATGAGAAATGAAATACCTTGTAGTGTTTTAATGCATGTATTTAATACAATGATTTTAACTGTACATTCTTGAGATGCTGCAACATTGTTGAATGTGTATGGGAAGGCACTGAGAAGGTTTGGCAATGCCTACCCTGCTCTCCTTCTCCATTATCTGCAGAGATCAGCAGAACAAAGGAGTCAGATTACAGATACTGCAAGACAGTCAAATACTATTTCAAATGGTATTTATTACTGAGGTATACTGGTTATACAGTTCATAGTGTGGAGTTGAATTTGGGAGATTATCATCTTAGATTAAATCTCTCCATTGTTTTAGCACAACAATTCAAAAAAGTATTGAGAACAGAAAATCACCACATATGATTTTATAAAGACTATGTACATAGGTAAACCAATTTCTTCCCTCTAAATTTATTGCATTTGTTCACTAAAAACAAGTTATGCTTTGGCTAGCATATTCTATTAGATCATTTAAAATATTGTATAAAGTGTTTAAATTATATTTAAAACAGATGTTCATGAATCCTGAAGATGATGCTTCACATATTGATTTTACCTAGCTCTGATCTCTTACAACATTGTATCATAGATCCGACATGTCTGTCTCAAGACATTTTCAGATGCACAGCATGTTAACTTTTTGCAGAACTCCTGAACCAGGTAGTGACATGTGAACTCCAGATATCCTGAACCAAGTAGTGACAAGTGGTGTGTAAATCAGTAGTACATCCAACCTGATACCAAGATATTTATGTATCAAGTACCTCTCAAAGTGCATCATATAGAACTATGCCCAGGAGACATCAAGTCACAGATTATATATTCCCCTACCACTACCAAAAAAAATGCTGTGAGTCTATGTCCAGGCTGGATATTGGATATATTACTTCTGATCAGAGCGACAAAAGGGAGCCTGTCAGTCAAGACTGAGGCCAAGGATCTTGCCTTTAATCATAAAATCATTATCCAAATCCGATGCAGTACCAGAGCAAGATGAATGGAGAAGTGTGGACATAGGCATACATTCAGAGAGTGGCTAAAGCCACCTGGATTTTCAGGTTTTCAATATTTTTGTCCAGTGTGCACTGTCCTCTCTCCGAGAAGACAGAAATATAGATGATCTTTCCACTAAATTAGTTGAAACTAGCCACCTAGTATGACACTGTTTTGAGGTGGGAACATGATTTTAATGTCAGACAAGCTCATACTTTGAATATACTTGACAAAATGCCCCCCCGAATATTAGGGCAAATAGTACAAAGTCTGAGGAATGACTATATATGATGACAGAAGTCAGAAAGCAGGATACTGAATAAAACATAACAGAGACCTGTTACCTGGAAACATCAACAGTGTTTGTTTGAAATGTGAAATTTGAGGAGTCTTCAGAGTATTTATTCTCAGATTTGATTCCATCTAGTTTCGTGATATCTAATCAATATTAATCCTATATCCTGATAAAACATATTTTTGAAGCTCATTAAAGTAAAACAAAAGAAAGTCAAGTTAA
The DNA here is from genome assembly GCA_002335545.1 of Apodemus speciosus. NCBI lineage: Eukaryota > Metazoa > Chordata > Mammalia > Rodentia > Muridae > Apodemus > Apodemus speciosus. The sequence goes on from BDUI01008461.1 coordinate 30,759, forward strand.
TGTGGGATCTCATAGATTTTTCAAAATGCTGTCACCAAAACCGAAAACAATGGGCTGGAAAGATGGTTCAGCAGATAGGAACACTTGTAACTAAATCGTGAAGACTTGAATTCAGCTCCAGCACCTGTCTGAGAATGCATAACTGCTTGCACTAAGGGATCCAATTCCCTGCTCCTAGTCTTCAGAGATATCGTATGTACACATTCACACTTTAATAAAATAAACCTCAAACAAAATATAGTAAATACAAAGGATACCTGTTTTATATGTAAATAAAGGTAGGGTATAGCTGAAATTTATGCTAGCTACTGGCTAGACTTGGTTTACCTTTCCCTCTTAGATGACTATACATCAGCTGATTTAACATGGAAGAATCCAGGTTTAATGGGAAATCTTCAGAGTTTTCAGATTAAAAATAATAATAGTAGTAGTAATAAATTTTGTGTTATTTCTTTCTTCTCAGAGGGACCCAGTAATGCCACCAGGCCTTCTTTACATGAGGCGCTACAGAGAGCACAGGTGTTTCTATTTGAAAACATAATGTGATGTAACATTTTGAGGCAGCTTTACACGGACAAGCCGCCTCACCTAAGACATCAACAGCCTTGACTAGGAGCCACTTCATCTGCAAAATACCTAAAAAGCAATACACATAATCTTCAATGGCTAAAGATTTGTAAAAAAATGGTATATTATATGTGTAAATTTGAGGCATCTAAAAACATGAAAAATAATCACAGATATACTATCAGGACAACTAGGCTCCAAGTTGTCAAACCACAGTAGAATGCACTAATCTAATAATTTCCTATCCCAAATATTTGTACAATTCATTGAGAAAACAACAGGTGCATTGATTTAGGAATAAAGCTATATATCAGACTTTAAACCTCAACTTCTTAAATAAATACATAGCATGTCAACATTTTGTTTGCTAGAAAGTGAAGCCATGCTTTCAGACCCAGAAAAATAAAATATTTGTTACAATTGTTATCAATTGTGAATCAGGATCTTGCCTGATTAAAAAAATAAATCATTTGCAGAATATATTGGTAGATGGAGCCACTAGTGTTCTTCAGGAACACTCTGTGGTATGTGTAATTAATTCCTGAAATAATTAAGCTCTCCTTGAAGATTAGACATTGCCATCTCATTGGTTTAACAATTTTCGTGTGTCTTGGCCACATATTTTCTTAATAGAAAGGAATTACTTTAAACTGCCAATACACATGCTCAATAGAAGGGAAATGTTTTTGCATATTCAAATACATTATTTTTGAATGTGTTACTCTACAGAGCTGGGAATTTAACCCAGGTATGAAAGAACTAGTATTTGCTGAGCTATGCTTTCAAACTGAGAACTCTTGCCTCTTGCATGTGTTTAAATTACTAACCTAAAAAAGGCTCATTAGAGTTTGCCATTCTGAAATCTAAAAGAGCATTGAGAGTTTGAAGGACCCTATCAAGTGTGGATACCCTTTAGTTGGACAGAATTGTTTTATCAGATTTTGAATTTGAAGTGATATACATGTGAAGAATTGCAAACCATAATGTAGATTGTTGCTTTTCATCATCATGTCCACTCAGAAATATATTTTCTTTTCTTTCTTGGTACACTTTAGAAATGGTATTAGTCATTCCCTTTCTAAAGAAGTGGTTTTTAAGATCCACCTATTTAACATAAATGTATCTGTTAACCACCTAGAGGTTTCATTACACAATACCGTTTCATTATCCTCCAAAAATGTGCACTAAATGTGCCTTTAGCATAGAGGCTGTCAAGAATCCAAAACATCACTTGAAGTGAGTGACATGTTTCATAAAGGCATTTATAATCTAAAATTCAAAGAGGATAAGAATGTTAAGGGTAAAGCATAAAATGGAGGCAGATTTAGGGACTTCCATTGTAACGTTTCTGGCTATATTATGTGTTTGGATACACAGTTTCAAAGCTTACAATAAACAAAACAGTGATATGAAGGTTTTAAGCCAAAATGGACTCAGAAAAGCCAAAGACATGCATGACTACTCTAATTTGTAATTTCAAGGATTTAGTCCAGAATTAGAACATATGCTACTGATTGACTTCCTTCACCCAAAGAAAGCATTAACGACTGTGCACAGATCCTAACAGTATTCATTATTGCTCCTTTCATGGCTGATGCCAATAAGCACTGAGGGAGGTTTTCTCAGAGTAAAGCATATTTTATTTTCCAGGGATTAATGTACCACTTTAGTCACAAAGAACTACACAGGTGCCTGTCCTATGCCATATATCATGTGCTCTAATTTTGTAAGCACAAGAGATTAATATGCAATGATTATTATGAATGATTATGCTGTATTAAAGTTGATATTGGTCTTTTGTTCTAATTAAAGTGTAGACTTGGTATCTGTACAGAAGTTCACTGAAGAAATTGAATCAGAGCCCTTATTTTAATGGACTTGATATATTTTTTCAATTGAAATGTGTAATTATTTAATTATCTATACTCTTCAGTAATTATAACTTTATAAATCCTTCATGGGACCTAAATTTAATATGTTGCCATGTAGATGGTTAATACCTGGGTCTCACCTTTGTGATTTCTTACCTATGTAATAAAGTATTTTTAAGTATACACAGTGGAATAATATTAATAACAGTGTTTTTATTTGTTTTTTATAAAGATGTGTGATTGGACATTATTCTGAAAGGTAGAACAAAATATGACTTGTAAGAATGATTTTCTCTATTTAGAGAAACCAAATATATAAACAAACATAGGATTTTACTACACCATTATGGCTTTTCTGTAGGAAGCAAAACATTCAAATGGTTAAATGTAGCTCACATAATTATATTCCAAGGATGTTATAAATAATTCTATTCTGTAGCAAAGCCCAACTCTATTAGGAGATTGAGTGTATACACAGCAAACAAAAGGGGTTAGTGGYGAACATGTTCCACATATTTTAACTTGCTATTTGGAAAAATAATTCAGATGAAAAAGCTTCCTAGGGCACTCTAATGTTTTAGTTTGTTTTTAGAGATACTCTGAAAACTGCATGACATTTTGATAATAACTTTCTATGTGGGCTTACAATGTTCATATATACAAAAGTTTAATATTTTTAGCTTTGTTTGCTGTGTTTGTAATAAAATATTTAAATTGAGAATTTTTATAAAAATTATTTTTCCAGTGCTATAATTTTAATAATGTAATTGTAGAATTGTAAATAAAATAGATCAGGATAAAATTTATAATTTCATTGGGCARAACATAAAGGTAACTTTACCAAATAAATGTACTTTAAAAAATATCATCTATCAAAGATATATGTCCATTATTAAATTGCACCAAACTATCTTAGTGCTACCTTTTGTTCAAGAAACCTTTATTATCATCTATGATTGATGAACTTTATTGCATATAGATTGCTAAAGTCATTGATTTTTAATGACATAAGTTTATAGGTATTTGTCTATATTTTCCAATTAGTATGTATGGTCATAACTGATTGTTTTTGCATGTTCCGCAAGTGTGACTGCAACTCCATGTATAACCACTCTATGTTACTTCAAATGATTCAATATGAAGGTTTTTGTTGTGATGGAGAGTGATAAAACTGAACTGATTAACCAAATCCATTAAGAATGAGTGATTATTTCATACTTTACTTGCTTAAATATTTACACGTAATTGAAAACATAGTACCATGAATGAAAACATCCTTAAGATAACATGTTTTGAATTATAAATGTTTATTTTTAAATATCAATTTCAAATGTATTAAATGCAGGTAAAAATTGATTCAGTGTGCTTTTGTTAGGAATGTATAGTATTTTTAAATGTGTACATGTGTTTTTTTTTTATGATTCATTGATGAAATGTTTTCTCATAATGATTACCACACCAAAACAGGTATATTTAGTCACTTATTTAGGGACTTTTATCAATTGCTTTCCAGGCATTGCTTGAATTTTGTGTTCTCATATTACACTATTAATGAGATACATTTTATCATCAAGTAAGAGCATCTGTACCCATTCCAATGCTGATGAGTTTTGTTTCCTCAAAAAGCACTTTGCAAAATGTTGCAAGTCCCACCCATTTATTCATTTATTTTGTAAATATGCACCAGGGGACTGTTCTAGCCCAAGTGTTTTTAAAATATCCAATTCAATGTGCCCTTCTAGCTCCTCAGTTTAAAAGTATGTTAACCCACCAGTTTCACATTAATGAGAATATTAGAGTCAGCTGTGATAGTGTAGATTATTGAAAACTGAGCAAAGCAAGCATAGGTGAAAGGAAGCGTCGCTTCCTAACCAGCCTGCTGTGTGTTTCATTAAGGAGAATTTTTCTTTATCCAACATTCTGCTGCACGGTAGCTATTATTTTATAGGGTCTTACCAGTGTATAACACTCTGGATAAATGGATGATGTTAATCATATCTTTATATATTTAATGTAGCTTGTAAAATAGGTTTTATCATTTCATTCTATCCAATAGATGACAAAACAGATTTACGGAAATTAATAACACATAACTGTGAAAAGGCACAAATATAGACTTTTAAACAATCAACTCTGTAGGATTACGTTCTCCAAAACTTTGAACATAAAGGTATTTTAGATTTTTATCAAAAGCCTATTCAGTTGTTTTTTATCCTTTAATATATTTGTGCGGAGGATTACATTTTCTTATTTACATGTATTAAACTGATCCTGAATCTCTAGGATGAAGCTAACTTAACCAAGGCAGGTAAATATTTTGATTGTTCTTGAAGTCTGTTTGTAAATATCATATTAGGAAATTCTGAGTTTATGTTCATCAATGACATTGACTAACTTATAATTTTTCTTATCTTGCATCTTTGTCTTGTTTTGTTGCCAGAGTAATACTGCCTTTATAGCAATACTTTGGAAAAGTTCTTTCATTGTCAATTTTAGTGACTAATATGACAGAWATTGGTGGTAGCTCTTGTTTGAAGTTCTGTTAAAATTCTGTTCTGAATCAATCAGACCCTAAACTTTTCTTAGTTGGGGGTTATTTCTAAATTATTGCATCCATCTTTTTGTATGATATATGTCTATTTAAATTACTTATTTCAAATGTAGATACAAAGAGGAAAGAAAAAAACAATATAGTATTGTCCACAGGTGTTGATTCTGTACATAAATAATTCCAAAGATATTACCAGAACATTTCTACAGCTGATAAACTCATTCATTAAAGTTGCAAGATACAAAGGTAGCATATAATGCTAATTAGACTTATGCTACTTGCTTAGCTTCTAGCAGCCCCCTTTTCAGGAATATAACACTTTAGAAACATGCCACAACTCTACCCACCCCAGAGACTAAAGACTTTCTTTCCACGGGGTCTACTAGACCTACACTAGCATCTCTGCCAACCTCCATGACCTACTGAGGACCATGAAACCTGAAACTACTTTTGATTACCCCCCACATGCACACAATTCTAATCCCTGCTCTTAAGAAATCGATTGAGACTAATATTACCAACTCCATAAGCACCCATTGTTTAAAAAAAGAAAAGAAAATTCTGTGATCTATCTCTAGACTCCATGGCTCATTGACTTGTGAGAAATTTCTAACTCTGTAGTTGGTCTGGTTTGCGGATTCAAAACCTCAGTTTGAACTAATCCAAGATTAGTTATGATACAACAATCAAAAATCAACACCGAATTACTCAAAGACCAAACTCTACATTCAAAAGAGCTGGGAAATATTGGAGCAACAGAAAACAGAGCTTTAAACAACAATTCAACAAAAGAGACATAAGATTTCTATGTCAATAAACACCAACAAAAAGCTAATTGTAGATGTATAGGTCCTGTCTTAGGGTCTTATGGTACTATGAAGAGACATCATGGTGATAAAAACTCTTATAAAGGTTTATTCCATTGTCATCATGCCTGGAAACATGGTAGCATGCAAGTAGACAGGTGCCCTAGCAGTAGCTTAGAATTCTGTATCTGGATCACAAGCAGATTGAAGAAAGAATGTCTCATCCTGGCTTGAGCTCTGAATCCTCAAAACAAGTGAAATACTTCCTCTAACAAGTACACACCAATTTCAACACCACCACATACCTCTTAGTAGTACTACTCCCTCTGGACACATAGGGGTCATTTTCATTCAAAGCACCACAGGTCCCATCTCAAATACAGAAAGAAGAATAAGCAATAGAATAAGTCTCTGTCAAAAATTGGTATTCCCATAGTAATTACTTGCAGAAAAAAATTGTGACTTGAATGACAGAGAAAATGGCCTGAACATAGCAATAGTAATCATGATCATATAATTCAAAGATGATATGAACAAGTTAGAGAATGAAGATTATAAAATGCAAATAAATAAAAGACATAATTAAAATAATCTAATAAATTAAAACAGAAGAAAGGACAGCATGAACAATACTTGAAATAAAAAATTCATGAATTCAAACAAAACTGTAAATGAAAGAGTTACCAATATCTTAGATCAAGGGAAATAGTTTCAGGCAAAGAAAAGAAATTGGATTACTTAGTCAAAGAAAACCTCAAATCCAAAGAAATATAAGAGGGATCTATTCTGAACACTTTGGGACACTCTCAAAAGTTATTTATAACTTTTGTACGGAAGATACAAATATTTTTAAAATATGGTTATTTGTGTAAAAACAAGAGGTTTATTTTCTGATGCATTAGGGGTTCAACCTTCATTTAGTCCCTTAAGATGAGTGACTGGCTAGATAGCAATGTCAATGGCTATTACAAGCARTTTTTATACCTTTTAGAGGCACAATTACATCAGCAATGTTATAGTTCAAACTTATTGACTAAGCATATTGACCTTTAAATCTATTGGCTAGTACGCATGAACTCTACCTGGGACTTTCCAGAAGGTCAAGTGAGTATCAGTCAGTAAATTCTGAAAAATTTTTACTGAAGAATGTTCCTGTGGGTGGAGAAAGGAACTTGGCCTAGCCTTGACCCCAGTTGTGAGGAGGAAGCTGTAAGGAAGGTATGGGACTGGAAAAAACCCTTAGGGTCCCTCATCCCCTCACCTTTTTCTTTTAAAAGCTCCAATCCTGGAGATACACTCAGGGCTCTTGAGTAACTAACTCATATTCTTTAGGGTCTCATAATGTTGGCRCAGGATCATCAGCTGTATTGTTTCTTTTCCCTCGTTTATGAAGGCTATAAGCTTGTTCAATATGCAGAGTCCAAAATCAACAATAACAGGAGAACAATTAGAGGTCCTAACAAGGTAGATATTAGGGTGATTAAGCAAGGAGTGGGTGTTAAACCAAGACTCAAACCAGCCCTGTTTTCTTTCTTCTGCTTGGCTAATCCTTCTCTCACCTTGGCCATTGAATCCTTAACTACCCCAGGAATGGTCTTCAGTAGTGCTTCCCAAGGTTTCACATTCCTAGGTAACACAAAAAGAGTGGTTGACCTCCTCCCCCACTGATGGCTTCTCCCATCTTGGTGACGCACATTTATGGGGGTTTCTCGTAGGACAGTCCTCAACATCGGGTGTCCATACCTTAAGGCTGCTTCTGCAGCATGGTTTTGGTTTGCAAATCCTTGTCACTAGGGTGGGGATATCCCAGCAGTCAAAGCCTGCCACTAACTCAGAGAGATTAAAGACAAGKTCCAGCTACCAGGTATAATGTGGGTATTCCTCGATAATGGATCAAGCTACATTCCCAGGGGCTGAGAATACTTGGTAAGCCACTTTAGTAGAGGGTAGGGGTTGCTGAGGCCCAGTGCTGTAAGGAAGATACGCCATAGCCATATCAAGGTTTCTCTGGCATTGCAGAAGGACATGCAATCTTGAGCTTGAAGGGGTTGCTCAGGTGTCTGGCTGCTACCCAGTTGGCATCAGGCACAGGTACTTTCCAATATGAGTTACTTGAACCCAGGCAGTTACTTCATCTACTGTAAAAGTGATCAGGATGCTCAACAACACCAGGAACAGCCCTTCCCACTTTGCTTCGAAGTTTTTAGCACGATGCCTCTTAACATATACCCAATCTCCAACTTGGTACTTGTGTGGAACCTCCAAGGTACCTTTGAATTAAAGTCCCAATCAGCTTGGGTTAAAAGGAATCCTGCATCAATGACTGCTGAGTTTTCTGAGGAAGCCTCTGCCACCAAGGGCACATTGTTTTGGGACTTATTGAGGATACTTTCTCCTCTGTGGTGAAGAGCACCCTCAAAAACTGTTGTATATCATCCCAGGTGGGCTGATGGGTAAACAGGACAGTTTCAAAGAGATTTTTCAAATCCTTGGGATTATCTGAGAAAGAGGGATGTTGAGACGAGTGACTAGGGAACCCTAAACAAATAAAAAAAAAACTCATAGAATAAAACTTTCCTAATTTAGGGGGAAATTGTTTATGAGGGTCTAAAAGGCATATAGACGCCAAAAAGAGAAAACAAGAAAAAGAAATGTCAATGCCATATAACAATCAATACAGTAAGTGTATAGAATAATGGATATTAAAAATAAAAGGAGAGAAAAATAATGTCACAACTGATTCTAACCCAGAGTATTACACTCAGAAAACACATCAGTCATAGTTAGAATGGAAAATAATCCTTGCTAAAAACAGATTTAAAGATWTATAACTAAAAAAAAATAGTTCTACAATGGGTATTCACATGAACATATAGGTCTGAAAAGAAGGTTAAATATGTGAAGACACTATAGGAAACACACACCTAGAGAACCACAAATCAAAATGTTTAAAAGGATACCTGAAAAAATTGACAAGTATTAATACACATTTCCAATAATATTTCTGAATATTAATGAATGCTAGTCACAGACTCATGGAAAGCAAACAAAACCCTGCTCAGTCAAACTGGAAGAAGGAAGAAAAGAGGAGGTAAGTTAAGAATTAAAAGAATTTAATGAAAGTGAGAGTACAGCATACCAAAATATAGAGCATGAAATAAAGTCAGTAATAAAAAAAAAAAATGTAGCACCAGGTATTTACGGAAAATAAAAGTAGGGCTCCCACCTGCAGTCACCTAGCAGCTGCTTGTTAAGAATTATCACCTTCCCCAGGCTCTTCTTTCTTAGAATTTCATTAGACCCTGCATCTTTCTCTTTGGGGACACAGGTAACCTACCTGGCCTCTACGGAACCTTCCATCCCTTATCACTCATTGGCTGTTTGAAAGAATCTCAACCCTCCTCCATTCCTTCT
>BDUI01008461.1:46938-70441 GCA_002335545.1 Apodemus speciosus
AACAGAACACCAATAGCTTATGCTCTAAGATCAAGAATAGACAAATGGGACCTCATAAAATTACAAAGTTTCTGTAAGGCAAAGGACAGTGTCAAGCAGACAAAATGGCAACCAACAAATTGGGAAAAGATCTTCACCAACCCTACATCTGACAGAGGGCTAATATTCAATATATACAAAGACCTCACAAGTTAGACCCCAGAAAAACAAATAACCTTATCAAAAAATGGGGTACAGAACTAAACAAAGACGTTTTACCTGAAGAACTTCAGATGGCTGAGAAGCACCTTAAAAAATGTTCAACATCATTAGTCATTAGTCATTAGGGGAATCCAAATCAAAACAACCCTGAGATTTCACCTCACACCATTCATAATGGCTAAGATTAAAAACTCAGGATACAATAGGTGTTTGCGAGGATGTGGAGAAAGAGGAACACTTCTCCACATTTGGTGGGATTGCAAGCTGGTACAGCCACTCTGGAAATCAGTCTGGTGTTTCCTCAGAAAACTAGATATGATACTTCCGGAGGACCCTGCCATTCCACTCCTGGGCATATACCCAGAAGATTCCCCAGCATGCATTAAGGATAAATGCTACACTATGTTCATAGCAGCCTTATTTATAATAGTCAGAAGCTAGAAAGAACCCAGATGTCCCTCACGGAGGAATGGATGCAAAAAATGTGGTATATATACACAATGTAGTACTATTCAGCCATTAGAAACAATGAATTTATGAAATTCTTAGAGAAATGGATGGAGCTGGAGAACATCATACTACGTGAGGTAACCCAATCTCAAAAGAATACCCATGGTATGCGCTCACTGATATTTGGATATTAGCCTAGAATCTTGGACCACCAAAGACACAATCCACATAACATATGATATCTGACCACAATGAAGGATTGGACCCTGGTTCTGGAAAGGCTCTATGCATCAGGCTCAATGGTGTAGGGGTATACCAGAACAGGGAAGTGGGAAGGAGTGGATGGGGTAACAGGGGGAGGGGAAAGGACATGTGGCACCGTTGGGGAGCGGGGAACCATTTAAAGGGAAATGAAACGTAAATAAAGAATATATCCAATATAAAAAAGAATATCTGATTTCATTCAAATAATTTTAGGATGAAAAATTTTAGAGATGGTCATAGTTCCTAGAAAGATGTGAATATTTCCACTCTTCAAAACAATAAATAAATGCTACACAATAATAAATACAATGAGCTCTCATAATTATAGTAAAAAGAGAAACAAGACAATTTTGTGTTGAAGAAAAAACATTTAGGTCCAAGGATAACATCACAGCTGTGCACTTAATAAGTCAAGGGCATGTAAATACTGTTGCTTTGAAGTTACAATGAGTATATTCAATGAAACCCTGCTTAAAACTTAATATCAACATCCTTCTATAACTGCATTTCTATGCAAGATTTTATCTCTAAGGTAATTTTCTAAAGAAATTTTTGTCTAAGAAGGTATAAAAAGACCAGAGAAACAAAGTTGGTGGTTGAATGACTTAGCTTGGAGAGCTTTGCACCTTCCATCCATCCATCCGTCCGTCCATCCATCCATCCATCCAAATGTGTATGTATTTGTGTATATGTTTGTGTGTAGTTATATGTGTATATATGTAAGCATGCATGAATACTTGTGGAGTTAATTTGACAGACAGTTGTGCCCAGCCAGAGTGTGAGTGTATGAATGTTTGAATAGGTGCATATTTGCCTGTATAAAGCATCTTAATTCCTTTCGCTACCATCTTCTCTGTTTCACARTGAGTTAACCAGCTTAGTTAGAGAGGCTTCTGGCTGACTCTCCAGAGAAAGAAATACCAGCAGTAAATCTTTTCACTTAATTCCATACTGCTAAATAGTATGTGTTAATTGCTAGATATTGGTACTTATTAAAGCACAAGTAATAAAGAGCTATGAAAGAGTTAAGTGTTTAGGATAAAATGGTAAGAAAGAATTATTTAAGCATACAGAATAAGACTAAAGCACAAAAACATGTTTAATAAAGCAGAGAATTAAAGAGAAACAAAGCCAGCATTTTTTTAACCATAGAATAAGTATGAAAGTTTTTAGAATGTTTTAGAAGTTATCAGCCAGCATTCATTATAGTTAGAGAGTTAGAAGTCCAGAGATCATCATTCCTAAAGCAACATCCAACACTGTGTCTGTTCCATTTCAAGCCCATTACAATCAKGGCAGACTCCCCACTGAGGAATGTAAAGAGAATAAATTCAAAGATAATAAATATATGAATGATGCGCAAGCAAACACAGCATGATGCTGAATGCAATGGCAAAGACAATAGAAGATTTTAGAACAGAATTCAATATGTAGACATATTTGAGAAAACCTACAGTGAAATGAAGACAAAATTGAAAGACCCAATAACTCAATTAAAATCTCAGTGGAGAGCCATACAGGTGTAACAACAGATTAAGTAGGAGATAGAATATCAATACTCAAAGGCAATCAAGGGGAATTAGACTCTGCAAGCAAAGAGTATGAAAATTTAGTTTAAAGCACGCAATAGGAACAGGTAGGAATTATGGGACAAAATGAAAAAAATATTAAAAAATATAGTCATAGATAAAAGAATTGCATTTATTCAATTGCAGGCAAATTGAATAAAACAGATTGTCAGTAAAATCCTAGAAGGAAACTTTCTAAAATTAAGAAAGGCACACTTATACAGATAAAAGAAGCAGAAAGACATCAAATATACAACATGAGAAAAGAAACTCCCCATGGCATTTCATAATTAAAACAGAAATTATACAGAAGAAACTGGTGGTAATTATTACCAGTTAATTAGAAATTAATAAGAAATTACCAGTTAATTAGAAATTAATAAGAAATTATCAGTTTCTTATTAATAACTGATAATAAGAAATCAGTTATTCTGATGACTTTTCCTTTAAGTCTGATAACTGATTTTTCAAATGAAACTTCAAAAAGTCAGAAGAACATGAAGCAATATAATCCAATCTTTAAAAGACCTTGACTGGCAACATAAGATTATTTACCCAGATTTATTAATGCCATATTTGAAAGAGGAAAAAAAATGTTATATGAACAGGCTAAAAAAAAAWTTTGTTCCCCAAACCAATCATAAAAAGAATACTGGAAAAATTCTATAGACTGAACAGTATATTTAATATAGCCAAAAGAGTATAAAAGAAAACAAAACTATATTTATTAAAACTCAGAATTCAGCTAAGGAAACAAACAGAAAATAATTATTAAGTCCAACACACTTTTTAGCAAAAGTTTAAATATTGATATCTGTAACTATTCGACAAAGACACACAGTTTTGATAAATGGATGAAGAAATAAATGCTCCTTTCTGTTCTCTAGTAAAAAGCATAGCTTTAAAGATATGCACCACCTTAATGTGAAAGAATGGAAAAATGTATTCCAAGTAAATGGGAACTGAAGAGAACTGGGGTTGCCATCTTTGATCTAACAATACAGTCATTTGATTAACATTAACCACAAGAGCTCAAGAAGTACATACCATTCTAATCAAGAGAGCAATTGACCAATGAGTCATTCTATTATAGCTAAATATGTACTATGTTGATCAGGATTCTTTATACTAACAGAATGTATAGAAGGAATCTCTCCCTGTGTAGAGCAAGAAGGTTTATCAGCCTGTAGTCTATCCAATCCAACAATGACTGGCTGTGAACAGAAAGTTCAAGAATCCAGTAGTTGCTCAGTCTGCTAGTTGTATTTCACAGCAGGTCTTCAGTAAACACTGAGGAACAGAAGACGTAGGTATTAATGTCAGTGAAACATTGGCCTTCCAGTAAGGCAAGAAGAGGCAAAGAACAAAAGCTTTGTTCCTTCATGTCCATTTGTAGGCTTTTCCAGGAGTATTGGCCCAGAGTAAATGTGCCTTCCCACATCAAGACCTGTATTAAAAGTGTTTGTTTTACTACTGAAAAGGTCCTGATTAGAAGTGGATCTAGCTACTTCAAATGAAGCAGAAAAATCACTCAATGTGTGGGATTTACAGATTTTAATTTCAGATGGAGTAAGTAGATAGCCATGAAAAACTATCACACATCTACCAACTGTCATTTTGATACATGGTCATATCATCCTTATATATTGATTAATTTTCAAATTAAAACAATAAACTTGTCATAATAACACTTAAACATAATTCAACTATCTCATATACAAATACAAGGGCAGGTACTTATTTTACCAGGTCATAATTATGCCTAACAAAATATAACTATCTGTTGTTCAACCTCCAAAGCACTGTAAATTTAGAATAGGAGGCAATGTGAGCTGAGAGAAATTCTTTTAGTATCTCAAACTTAAATGTGATAACCATTGATAATCTCAATTAATGAAACAGTTCATGATAAAAAATTAGCAAAGCAAACACAAATATCTCTGCAAATGAATTCTTAAAATATGACAGAATGATTCAGGTCAACTATAATCCTCTTTTCTGAAATTGGTCACATCCCTTGGCTCCTTTTGTCCAACAATATTTTATTCACTTTACTTCCCAATCATAGCCCCCCTCCCTCTTCAAAAGAAAAAAAAACACCCAAAATGCATATGGAATAAAAATGAATTCAAATAGCTGAACACAACAATAGGAAAGTCCCAAGTAAACAAATTAATAAACAAACAAACAACAACAAATATGGAAAGCATTACCGTTCTTGGCTTCAAGATATATTATAGAACTATAGCAATAAAATGTTATGGTACTGGAACAAAAGCAGGCATATAGACCAGTGACACAAAACAGAAGAAATAATTATAAGTACATGAAGCTACAGCTATTTGACTACTATTTCCAAAAGATACTCTTATGAATGTATACCATCTTCAAGGAACTGTTTTGGGAAAACTGGCTTTCCATATGTAGAAGAATAAAATGAGAACTATGCCTATCACCCTTGCACAATAATTAACTCAAAATTGATCACATATGTCAATGTTGTACCTGAAATTCTTAAACTGCTAGAAGAAAACATAGGCAGTTCCTTAAAAGGTTTATAAAAAGTTTTTCTGATTACGACTCAATTTGACAAAGAATTAGTGTAAATGACTGACAAATGGAGACACATAAATCCAAAAGGCTTCTTTATGATTAATAAGAATATCAGGTAAAAGGAAGTAGATCTCTGAGTGGGAAAAGTTCTTTACCAGCTCTACATCCCACAGAGAATATTTAGAATATATGAAAAAAATTGCTGGGCAGTGGTGGCTCATACTTAATTCCAGCACTTGGGAGACAGAAGTAGGTAGATTTCTGAGTTCGAGGCCAACCTGGTCTGCAGAGTGAGTTCCAGGACACCCAGAGCTACACAGAGAAACCCTGTCTCAAAAAAAAAAAAAACACAAAAAACAAAACAAAACAAAACAAAAAAACAGTAAAAATAATTCAATTACAAAATAGATAATAGGTCTAGACAATATCTACAATATCTACAAAAATGAAATAAAAATGACTAAATAATATCTCAAAAAGTATTCATCATCCATATCATTAAGAAAATGAAAATTAAAATAACTCTGAGATTTAAGTCATCCTAGTCAGATGTCTAAGGTCTACAAAACAACTTAAAAAGTACTGGATAAAAGGTCAGAAACTGGGATGTCTATTTTACAGTTGGTAGGTTTGCAAACCAGTGCACCTACTCCGGAAATCAATGTGGAGAATTCTCAAATAGTTAAAAATAAACCTACCATATTATTTATCTCTATCATTCATTATTATATGTCTAAAGAATTGAACATTTTATTCCATAGATACTTGTTAAGCCATGATAATTGGCCATTCTATCTATAGTAGATTATCAAAGCAAAGAATAAAAAATGTCCTTCAACAGAAAAAAAAAGATAATAAATATGTGGTATATAAACAAAATACTATACTATTGAGTTCTAAAAAATAAAGTCAAGAAAGTAGAAAATATTTAAC
Source organism: Apodemus speciosus (assembly GCA_002335545.1). Classification (NCBI taxonomy): domain Eukaryota; kingdom Metazoa; phylum Chordata; class Mammalia; order Rodentia; family Muridae; genus Apodemus; species Apodemus speciosus. The sequence continues at coordinate 52,908 of BDUI01008461.1, forward strand.
TGAGGTTATCCAGATCCATTAATACAAGAACACATGTTCTCTCTCCTCTCTGATTCCTAGCTCAAAATCTTCAAATATGAATACATAAACCAAAGTAACCACTGAAATCAGGAAAGTACAGGAGGGCTATGGTGGTAAGGGAGAGGAGTGCTTGAGAGGCACATGAAAAAAAAGTTGGAAAATAATGGATAAGGCCTTTAATTGGAGGGGGGATTGATAAACAGATACAAGGGTAGAGAAAACAACACTAAATATTCTTGAAAGAGGACTAAAGAATTATATTACCTTCTTTATATTTCAAATTATATAATGCCTTTGTGTTTTTGTGTGTGAATATGTATACATGTGTATAGAATTTAAATGARCTTATGCTATTTGGGAAGACAGTGTCTCTTTCTCTCTCAACCTAAGAGCCATAGACTCTCTAACAAAAACCACAGTCATTAGAAACCACTGTTCAAGTTATGGTTTAGAGGCATCAGTGAGACAAACAATGTAAGTTATTGCTTCTGCCATGTATTGCCTTGGGGGTGCTGCAGGTAATTCTAGATTAAATGGATGATTTGCTAGGCAGAAACCACACATCAAGATCAGGTAAACTATCTAAATAGTCCCATAATTTCTAAGCAAATAGAAATAGTCAACAAAACCCTTCTAATCCCCTCAAAAATAGAAAAAGCCAAGGGTCAAATAGTTATAATACATAATTCTAAAAGGCATTCAAAGAATGAATATCAATTACTCCTCAAATAATTCCATGAGATAAAATCAGAAGAAACACTACATAATTCATTTTAAGAATCCAGTTACTCTGATATCTAAACCATACAAAGACCCAAAAAAAGGAAGAGAACTTAGACTAATATTGCTTATGGATAACGATGTAAAAATAAGATAGTATACATAAGTGATCCACAACTTTCCAGCATAGAACATCTACAGCTTATAAACAACTTCAGTAAAGTGGTAGAATAGAAAATTAACTCAAACAAATCAATAGTGTTCCTTTGTACAAATGAGAAACACACTGAGAAAGAAATTAGGCAAACAAAACCCTTCAAAAAAGCCAGCAGTAGTATAAAATATGTTGGTGTAACTCTTACCAAGCAAGTGAAAGATCTGCATGACAAGAACTTCAAATCCCTGAAAAAAGAAATTGAAGAAGACCTTAGAAAATGAAAGATTTCCCATGCTCATGGATTGGTAAGGTTAACATAGTGAAAAATGGCCATTTTTCCAAAACCAATATGCAGATTCAATGGAATCTCCATCAGAATTCTAACACAGTTCTTTACAGATATGCAAAGAGCAATTCTTAACTTCATATTGAAAAACAAAATACCCAAGAGAGCCAAAACAGTTCTCAACAATTAAAGAACTTCAAGGTGAATAACCATCTGCTGAAATCAAACTGTACTTCAAAGCAATAATGATAAAAAATAAATAAATAAGCCTCATGGCATTTGTACAGAAACAGACAATTCTTTAAATAATAGCATCAAAGACACAGAAGTAAACACGCAAACCTATGGACACTTGATTTTTGACAAAGAAGCCAAAAACAAATAGTGGAGAAAAGAAACCATCTTTAATAAATGATGCTTGTCTAATTGGTTGTCTGTATATAGGAGAATGAAAATTGATCTGTATTTATGACCCTGTACAAGCCTCAAGTCCAAGTGGATCAAGGACCTCAACATAAAACCAGATACACTGACTCTAACAAAAGAAAAAGTGGGAAAGAGCATCGAACTTATTGCCACAAGGAAAATATTCCAAACTGAACTCCATTAGTCCAAGCTGTAATATCAAAAATTGATAAAGAGGACCTCATGAAACTGAAAAGCTTCTGTAAGGCAAAGGACATAGTCAATAGGACAAATTGGCAATCCACAGGTTGAGAAAAAAAAATCTTCACTAACTCCATCTAATAGAATGCCAATATGCAAAATATATAAAGAGCATAAGAAGCTAACCTCCAAAACACCAAATAACCCAATTACAAAATGGRACACAGAGCTAGAGGATTCACAACAGTGGAATCTTGAACGGCTGATAAGCACTTAAAAACTGTTCAAACTCTTTAGTTRATAGAGAAATGCAAATCAGAAAGACCCTGAGATTCCACCTTATACCAATCAGAATAGCTAAGATCAAAAACTCAAGGGACAGCCCATGCTGTCCAGGATGTGCAGGAAGAGAAACACKCATCCACTCTGGCTAAATTTGCAAACTTCTACAACTACTCTGAAAGTCATTCTGGAGGTGCCTCAGAAAATTGGACATAGTTCTCCACGAAGACCCAGCTACAACACTCATAAGCACATACTCAAAAGATGCCCCACTAGACCACAACGACCATGTTCACAGCAGCCTTATTTTTAATGGCTAGAATCTGGAAACAACCAAGATATCCCTGAAATGAAGAATAGAAACAGAAAACTGGGTTCATTTACACAATGCAATACTGTTCAGCCTTTTTTTTTTTTAAAGGATATCATAAATTTTGCAGACAACTGGATAGAACTTGAAAAGGCTACTCAGACCTTAAGAGCTGTAACAATCAGAAAGGCCAAGTCAGGATGCTTCAATCACATTTAGAAGGGTGAAGTAAATAATCACAGGAGGCAGAGGGAGGGACTTTGGTTGGAGGGGGAGGTGACAATGAAAACAAGATYAGATATGTGGAGGGCAGGGGACAGGATGAGAAGACCAGAGAGCAAAGAGAATGAATGGAAATAAGTATCCTAGTGCAGGGGGGCCAAGGGGGTTTTGGGAGATGCTCTAAAGGACGAGGGAAGTAAGAGAACCTAAGGAGTCAATGGGGCACCTTTAATCAAAATGCCCTAATGTAAGGATTCAAATTGCTGAAGGAAGACCCCAGACTCAGATAGCATGCAAAGGGGGTTTATTCTGCTGAAACATCTTGCATGTAATGGTTACTATTGTTTCCAAATGGCAAACCCTACAGAGAAATTCAAGTTCCTTTTATAACAGGATTGCTTAATTGCATCTAAGGAAACAGCAGTCTTCTAAAACTTAGGGCACACTCCAAGGGATTACAGAAACCATTTAAATGAAGGTCATACAGCACCCCAGGTGCAAAAAAATAGAAAATAAGATATTGACTGGGTTTGTCTAAAGAAGACTTTAAGGAAGTCTTAGTTACAACTTTAAAATTTCCATGGTCCTTCAAGCCAGTAACAAATGGTGAAAGTAAAGCCAGATTATTGTTCCTGGTGTATTTGGATACATGTATGCATTCTCTGTTGGAACCTCTTATTCAATTTATGATCTGAACCTGCAAACTCTCAGTAAACTTTCACAATGTGAGCACACTCTGAGAGTCATACAAGTACATAGAACAAAGGGCAGAGATAAGTTCCCTTCCTCTTTTCTTCCAGAGATTTCAACTTAGAGAAGGACAATTCACTACAGAGACTTTACCTAGCCTCTCACTGTGTCACTTTGAGATGCTAACTGGAGGCTGGGAAAGCCAACCTTAAAGGAAATAGGTCATCTGGCCTCAGTGTAATAAGATGCACTTAACCCTTCTCGGGAGACTTGAGGCCCCAGGAAGTAGGGAGGTCTGATGGGGTGGGGGTAGGAGTGAAGATATCCTCTTGGACACAGGAGGAGGTATGGGATGAGGATCAGTCAGAGGTCTAACCAGAAGGGTAATAACAACTAGAATGTAAAAAAAAAAAAAGAAAAGAAAAGAAAAATAGGCTTCTGGTTTCCTTCAGTTCCCAGAGCTGATCCTATGCCACAGTACTATATACCCAAATAACTCCAGGAGAGAGCTGGTCTCCTATGAGTGCCTATACACCTATGAGCRTAGGTAAGACTATCATTTCCTTTCAAATTCCTGGGAGCCTCCCAGAGCCATCAGGACACAGGAACCAAGGAACAGCCAGGGACAGGCACCTTCTGGTTTCTGTCTGCCCCTCAGGGCTGACCCTGTGCCATAATTCTCCATTCCCTAATTCCTCCCAGAGAGAGCTGCTCTCCCAGGAATACTGACACACAGGCTCACAGGAGGGACAAGCCACAATCAGAAACTGCAAGATCAGCAAGGGCAATCACATTCATAATAGTAACTCTACTAAAGCTCAAAGCACACATTGTACCACATTCAATAATAGTGGAAGAATTCAATGCTCCACTCTCATCAATGGCTAGATCATAGAAATACAAACTAAACAGAGACTCAGTGAAACTAACAGAGGTTATGGAACAAATAGATTTAACAAATGTCTATAGAACATTTCATCCTAAATTGAAAGAATATACCTTCTTTTTAGTATATCATGGCGCTGTCTCCAAAACTGACCATATAATTGATCACAAAACGGTCCTCAACAGATGTAAGAAGGCTGAAGTAATCCCATGTATCCTGTCAGACCACTACAGATGAAGACTGTTCTTCAATACCAACAAAAACAACAGAAATCCCATATACACATGGAAGTTGAACAAAGCTCTACTCAATGATAACTTGGTCAAAGTAGAAATAAATAAAGAAATTAAGGACTTTTGAGAATTTAATGAACATGTAGGTACAACATATCCAAACTTATGGGACATAATGAAAGTAGTGCTAAAAGGAAAACTCATAGCTCTGAGTGACTCCATAAAGAAACTGGAGAGAGCATACACTAGCAGCTTAACAGCACACCTGAAAGCTCTAGAACAAAAGGAAGCAAATATACCCAAGAGATCTTGGTGTCCAATGGTCAGCACAACATGGGATCGATCTTATGGGAAGACACCAAGGCCTGACACTAATGCTATATAATGTGCTTCCAGGTGGGAGATTACTATCTTCTGAGAGGCATTATCGGCAGATGATAGACAGAAGCAGATATTTATACCCAATCATTTGACTGATGTCAGGTACTCTCATGGTTGAATTTGAGAAGGATTTAACAACCTGAATGGGAAGGTGACCCCATAGGAAACAGCAGTAGTCTCAGCTAACCCAGACCTCAGGGAGCTCCCAGAGACTAAGCCACCAGGCAGAAGCAGTCTGAGAACCCTGGCACAAACATAGCAGAGGTCTGCCTGATCTGGCCTCAGGAGAGAAGATGTGCCTAATTCTAAAGAGAGTTGAGGTCCCAGGGAAGTGGGGGTATCTGGTGTGGGAGTCATCCTCTCAGAAGCAAGGGTGAGGAAGAATGAGAAGAGGAATTGTGGGAAGGGGTACCAAGTATGGGGTGGGCAATGACTGTGAAATAATTATAAAAATGGTGATCAGGCCTTTAAGTATAAGATCGTCACCAAAAGATGGATGAGAAATACAGCTGATAGTCAATCTCATATTTATAAAGCTACTTTGATTAGGAGAAGTAATTTCTAAAGTTTTAAGAACCAAAATGTCAGCTTTTTTAATTTTGGTAAGGAAAGTCTTTTGAAAAGGGATTATAAGTAAGACTTTATTAGAAATGATTTTTGGTGTTGTTGTTTGTTTTTTGTTTKTTTGTTTCCTACAGATAATCCTAAGGAAAGGCCCCAGCATTCTGGAGTATACAGAAGGTGTGGCAAAAGCAGGTACTGTACTAATAAATCCTGATCAATAAGTGGTAGGCAAGGTAACCCTTTTCCATTGGGAAATACCCAAAGGGTACTGAGGCCCTCATATTCAATACAGTTCAGTCATTCTTTCTCATAATCAGAGAAATTCAGCCACAGAACAATTAAAAGATATAATGCCTGCTAAAAACAAAAGTGCACTAGATGCAATCAGGGATAGAACAGATTCAGTATATAAAAATTCTGGAGAGACAAAAAACCAAGAATTTTGGCAAATAAATGATCAGAAAACCAAGTATAGATAAATGTCATAAAATTGAAGATTTAATAAAGACATAAAATTATAGCAATAATTTCACCCAAATATTGGGATCTAGGTTGGCCTCTTTAGGAAGTAAATGCTCAGCTTTTAGGGATTTGAATTTATCTCAGGTAAAACAAAGTGCAATATGGGTAAAATGTGCAGGGCCAGAAGGACAAATTAAAAAATTAAAGACATCTGTGGATAATATAGCCTTGAATTTATGGGATATGATTTGTTGGAGCAATGAAAGACAGATTACCATCCCTCCACTCTTACAAGTATACCATAAAACGAAGAATGTCTATGAGAATAAAATTGATAGGAATTATCAAGAAGAGTCAAAGACAGTTCTGGTTGTCCCTAACCAGGACATAAGATCTGCTGGTCTTTTAAAACCAAGCACTCTACTTTTAAAATGGTAAAAAGACAAATATGTGTGAATGGAAAAATGACTTTTACCATAAAAGAAGTTACAGCCACTAAGGCAGCTGATACAGGACCAGCTAAATGCTTAAAATAATAAAGAATTGACAAGATCTTCAAATCTTCTTATATCTGCTATTAAAAAGAAATATGGAAAATGGAGAATGTTAACAGATTTAAGAGACATCCTTTTTTCATTATATCATGATGACAACAAGATAAAGAGAAGTTTGCTTTCACAGTGACTACTTATATTAATGGTCAAATTGTTAAAAAGTATTACTGAGAAGTTTTTTGAAAAACAAATGTTAAAAATTCCAACACTATGTTAACTTTTTGTGTTAAAACTGTTAGAAATAATCTGTAAGTAGTTTCATCAAACTATAAGTTATCATTATATGGATAATATCTTACTGCCTGATTCAGACACAGGCAACTTAGAAAAAAATGTTTGATGAAGCAAAGACAATTTTGCTATTCAGGAAATTATAAATTGCTTTTAAAATTACAAAGATAAGACTCTGTGAATTATACAGCATATAATATGGACTTATAGAAAATTTGACCACAGAAAGAACAAATCAGGAGAGATCAACTACAACTTCTTAATGATTTTCAAAAATTTCTGGAAAATAGTAACTGGCTACAGTCTGTAACTGCTTTAACTATTCAAGAAATACATAATTTCAAAGTTTACAAGGTGATAAGGAATTATGTAGTCCAAGAAAATTGTGAGCTGAGGCAGATGGGGAATTGACTCTGGTAGAAAARGAATTACTGGATACACATAAGGATTACTTAGATCCAAAGTTTAATTATATTTTAGGTATTTTGCTCTCTACTCAGTTGCCCACAGGAATTCATATGCAGAGAGATAATAATATACATTAGACTGCATATTTTAACACAGAAGAGAGAAAAATAAAAGACATATATAGAAATAATTGATTTGAATTGATTCTAARATAACAAATGAGACGTTAGCAGGTTTTAATCACTACACTTCATCAGTCGTAAGATGGTCTTCACTAGACATCTTTATGCATCCCTGAAGAACTGCCAGATGTGACAAGTTCTTTCTCCACAACCAAACCTTAGACAGAACATGTGGAGTCTTTTGGAAGAGTTGGGGAGAGAAATGAACAAGTTGGAGGCCTCAAGAATACCACAAGAACACCATACAGTCAACAAACTTGAAACTATGGAGGGTCACAGACCCAGAACCATGGAAAAGCTGGATTTAAATCCCTTACACATTTGTAGCAAATATCCGGCCTCGTGTTCATTTCATTCCCCTAACAAGTGGAATGGTAGCTACCTCTGCCTCTGTCCCCTACAATTAAATCCCCTTCCCTCCTACTTGGATTGCCTAGTGGAATTGGAATTGGTTTGGGATTCAGTGGAAAAGGTTGTGCCTAGACCTCCTGGGACTAGATGTCTCAGGGAGTGATGTTACTCATGGGGTGCTCCCCTTCTCTGAGGAGAAGGGGTAGGGGGAATGGGCTGAGAAGAATTTTTAAGGGTGGGACTGGGAAGAGAAGAGGGAGGAGGCTATGACTGGGATGTAAAGTTAATAAAAAATTAAGATGAAACAATAAAAAACAAAAAAACAAAAATGTGTTAGAGAGTAGAGTGGAAACTAAAAGATTATGAGATTTGCAGCAATAGAATAGAAGAACATTCAAATTGATGAGTTCATATGACACTGATTTGAATGTGTTACAGAACTTTAAACTCAAAAAATATGTAATCCTAACACTGTAGATACAACCAAGTTGGACATTTCAGAAAGCTTGGCAAAAATAGCTTCATTATTGTAAATTGTTTTACTGTGTTTGAGTTAAAACCCTTTCCTTTTTATTTAGACAAAAAGTAGAAAATGTTGCAGGATATTTGATCATACTGTGAACCCGAAGATTGTGTTATTTACTGGAAAAAACTGTTTTTAGTTGTGGTATATCACAGCATTACCACATACCATTAATCTAAGAGTTTTTTGATTGAATATTATAAACAGGGATAAATATGGTAAAACACAAATCAAAAGGCAGAGCAAGCAACCAGTTAATAAGAAGTGAGCATAGGATTATTAAGAAAAAAATCATAGAGAATAAAAAGAAGTAGGGAGTATGTATAGAGAGATACACAGGAAGAAGAAGAGAGGGCCATTCAACCAGAAAGAGTTTTGTTTGAGATGAGAGAAGGGTTTCTGGTGGGATGTTGGCTGAGGAAAGAGGTAAACTGGGTACTTTCTCTGTCCCTCTGAACTATCAAGCTTTCATCCCAAGATCTGAATACTGAGTTTTCACTGGTAAAATCAAGCAATTGAGCTTTTATTTAAAAACGACACTTATACAATGGACATTTTAAGAGAAAGACTTAAATACTACATCCCACTACCTTTTGTTTGGTATAGCCACTCATCTTCCATTAAGCATCCCCCATTAAACCCCACCCCCATTTTTCATTAACCCTTTTTAGAACTTGTATCTTATTATTCAAGAGCCATAAACTATCTAAGGAAATCCACAGTAGCACTCATGAGAAAAAAAATCTATTTGTTATTCAGAACTATTCAAGTGGTTTCCAAGATAATATATTTCTATTGCCCTTGGTTGCCTCCCAGAAACTGACAACATGTCCCTACTGCTAAAAGCATCATGGATCTTAGAGGTCAAGATCAGTGTTTTCTGAAAGCCTCCCCACTGAGGACTAGATTTCATAATACTGGAAGGTACTTTATAAGCTGCCAAGGAAGAAAAGCAATCAATAATCATATCCAGAGCCAATGTGGTGGTGCATGCCTTTAATCCCAATATTTAATACATAGAAGCAGTCCACCTCTGTGAGTTTGAGGACAGCATTGTCTACAGAGAGAGTTCTGGGACAGCCAGTGATATATTGAGGAACCAAGTCTCAAAAACCAATACCAAAACCAAAGAAGTCCTATCCAGCTGGAATGCTTACGAATCACAATAACATACATGGAAGATATCCCTAAAGATTCAGTAGTGATATTTATACATTGTGGTAATCAATAGCTGTCTAAATGTACTTCGGCCCACTTAGTAATAGAAAATTCATGTCTCATACTATAAACCTAGCCTACTATTCATGGCTTGTAAGTCCATGGAACCTAGAGAAAAACCTACTACTGCCTCTAATATAAGCCAGTAAAATCTCTAATTGTATCCTACATACTCCTTTTTATAACTATAGAGAAATGTAGCTCTTACCCCTCATCTAGAAAGCAGATGAAGTGGAGACCATCACAGAAAACTGCAACTGGTCAAAATCTAGAAATCAACTGCTTATAGTACACCCAGGATGGAGCTCATCCAGGTTACATAAAACTGGCTGTAAGCTTGGCAGTGGTGGCCCATGCCTTTAATCCCAGCACGTGGGAGGCAGAAGCAGGTGGATTTCTGATTTCGAGGCCAGCCTGGTCTACAGAGTGAGTTCCAGAATAGCTGGGGCTATACAGAGAAATCTTGTCTAGAAAAAATAAAAAACAAACAAACAAAACAAAACAAACAAAAACCCCAAACTAACATGGTCTAGTATGATAATTTATTATTAATATTAGTGTCACTCTAAACATTGTTAAATAATGGGAAAATGTAATGCACTTCAKCATATGAACTTAGCAGAAAGGAAAAACCAATACTGYTTACCGTATTTAGAAGTTCAGTGTTCAGGGACAATGCTCTAGTCCATTTCTCCACTTCTTGATGAAAACTCCTTAACAGATGTTTATTTTTCTTCCAGCACATGAAGGAAATGAGCAGTTGCCAACCTTAGAACAGATTTGTTTACTGCACAGTATGACAAAAGCACTGTTAGTCAGTCATGCAAAGGTTATTAGATGTACTAACAGCCCATTATAAAGACTGACATTTCCCTAAGCTCCAAGTCTCTCAGATGATGCAGTCCTTTCTGATGCCCCCCTCATCTACTCAGAAGACTCAGGGAGGGGGAAAGACAAACAAAGGTATTATGTGCAATTAGTATATATTGGTAGAACCTATTTAAGCACAAGAATTCTACTGCTTGCAGCATTGTGCAAAATGAACATTCAGAATCCCATCATGGTGCTTCCATTTGCTGGAACAATTTCATGTGGTAAGCCAATGAACAACCACCTCTGTGACTCTAGAGCTGCTGTTTGGATCTTAAAGATTATTTGATGATAGCATCATCAGTCTGTATTTATAGCAAATGCCACACAAAGAAATGCTGTAAAAACGGAATTTTATCAAGCTGTCAGGCTATGTATATGCTGAATAAATACTAGTTAAGAGTTCCATTTCAAATTGAGCAAGAGATGGCATTTAGTTTAATTTAGGTGGACCTATGGCCAGACTGTGTGTGAGGCTCTATGATTGTGTAAGCTTGTCAGATGGCATGTAACAGTACATTTAAAACTGGTGTCTTCTAAGTAAAATACCAGCTAAGAGTTTGAAGACTGAAAAAGAGGAAGATGGCAGCAGCAGATAAACAGGTCAGGGGATGTCTAATCTGGGGTGACTCAAGAGTGTCAGTAGGGTGACTGAATGTGTTACATTCAGGTCCCACTGATCTAACAAGTTGAGGAAACATTTTTTCTCCATAAATAAGCTGCTGCATTTTAAACCAAGTGTATATAAACCTAAAATGTAAAAAAAAAATACAATTCAATTTCAAAACTCACAATATGTTCCATATAAAGGAAGTCACTGCACAGGAGCACCATCTTTTTCTAATCAATTAATTCCTCCAAGTTTCAAAGACACTGATCTAGTCCCATAATTCTATGAGTCATTTACTTTTTAGGCATCATGCTGACCTCTTGATTTTCAGGCATACTTTCATTTCTTTTTCTGTATTAATGGTATTTTCCTTTTGTCTAAGTATCCCATTTCCCCATAGTCTTAGCCACTTGTCTATTGCTATAACAAAATATTTTTATTAAGGGGACATATCAAAGAGAACACTTAATATTCTTGGAATGTTAGAGTCCATGATGGCAGAGCAAAGTAACAACTGATAGCTCATAACTTGATGGACAAGTAAGAGTCAAAGACAATAAACACACCAGAAATTGTGGCAGATTGGTCAGCTATGCAAAGGTTATTAAATATGCTAACAGCCCATTATAAAGATTGGCATTTTTCTAAGCTCCAAGTTTCTTAGATGATTCCCACTCCCAGTGACATGTCTCTTCCATCAAATCCCACCCCGTAAATCTTTGCCCAACAATTATACCAACGGGGGTTCCAAGTATTCAAACCTACAGACCTTTGGGTGATATTCTTATCAAGCTACCACACCTACCAATTGAAGCATTACTGTGACCTTCCCCACACAGCATTTTGAACAAATATTCCCAGAACAACGGCTACTCTTTTCTTCCCTGTTTTCTAGTTAGCTCCTGCCCATTTTTAGACTGCAGTTAAACTCTTCTATGCATTCATTTTAACAAGACAAATACCTTTAATTTTAATTTATTTGTTTCAGTTTTATATTAACTCGAACTTTTCTATTAGACAGTATTTCAGTTATAATTATAATTTTATTTTTGTTTACTATTTATTCCAACTTGGAATATAAGCCTCTGATTTATTCATCATTTTATTCCAAATGCCTCATGAATCCAGAATGAAGTTGGATAGGTTCAGTTAATTATCTGAAAACTAAAAGAAGGTGAAAGAAGGTACTTGATGCAATCAATGTGACATAATCTCTTCCTAGAGAAGGAAGAGAAAGTATACAAAAGCCCAGTGTGCCTGTGCACCTACAGAAAGTTCTACCTGCAACGACTGACTAAGCCTATTGGTGTTCCTCTTCCTAGAAGAGGTGCTGAAAGGTGAGAATGGAGTTTTTATGCTGCTTTCTTTTCCTTGCCAACAGTACTTTGATCCACAAAACTAGGCACTTCTGTACCTATTCCTTGGAAACCACTACATATTCTATTTTAAGAAATGTGGCCATTGYGCATGATGGGCTGGGCAAAACAACGAGATTATGTCTCAGAAGTAAAATTAAGAAATGTAGAAAATATCCAAGATGAACTATTTCATTGCTGTGCATGTCTATGAGCTTTACATCGAAATGATAAATGTATTTTTATTATTTCTATTGAGTGAATTAAGGAATGAATCAATGCTTCATTTAATCTCTTGTCTTTAAATGAAATATCTCGATGAATAAAATTTTAAATAGCTATATTCTAATTCTATTGGAAATAATAATGATTTCTACTGAAACTGGGAACAGTCAAAAATGCTGTGTTTCCTCATATTTGGCAATGAATGAGAAGAGCACTGACAGCAAGCAACTTTGGAGAAGTGCTGAAGTACAGGCAAAGTACAAGAATAGAAAACAATCTATACAGCAGACTAGACGGCAAAGACTATTTTTGCATAATTTTAGGAAATAGCAGCTAAAACAACATTAAAACAGAAGGCAAATATAAAGAAAATACACTTAAGCTGCAAATCCTTCATTTTTGGGTAAAGTCATTGGTTTTAAAGTAGATAAAAATAAACACACACAACAAACAAACAAACAAACAAACACAAACACAACATCTATCTTTTTAAGGCCAAGTTATTTGGACAATATTTATCAAACAACCAGGAGACATTTTGATTAGAGTGACAATAAATATAAAACACATTTCTTCTATTTTCTTAATGGGTACAAATTAAACCTGTCATACACAACATTATTAGCTTAAAGTTGAAGAATCATTTATAAATGAATGGTTGGTTTACTGAAGGCCTTCCTCATAGCAGATAGTAATATCTTATTCTGGAGCTGTGGACTAAAGGGTCACTGGTACATAAAAAGTTGTGAGTATGAAATTTTCTGGGACTTTCTCAAGTTGTTTATACCTGACATACTCTGAGTATATAAGAACTTCTTAAGCAAAATAATTATTTATTAGAAATGACAACCATTTATGTTGGCACTATCCATTAAAKCACCCTATTTATTTGGTGATTTAATCTTGGTTGAAGCAATACTCTTTCACTGACATTGTGCTTTAAAGCATTTCTTTTGACCTGTGTGTGTGTATATATATTTAAAAAATTCAAGGGAGGAACACAGAAGTCAGAACCAAGGCAGAGACCATGCACAAAAAATGTCTCCTCTCTTGTTCTTTATGACTTGCTGATTTTTTTCTCTTATACAGTCTTAGAACACCTTCTCAGGGCTGGCACTGCCCACAGTGGCCTGAATTCTCCAATATTAAATATTAATCAATTCTCAATAGGCCAATCAGATAGAGGAGTTTTCAATTGTGATTTCCTCCTACCAAATGAGTCTGCTTTGTTTAAAGTTGACAAACAAAAATCTAACCAGATAGCCAATTGATTCTTTGTCATCTTGACACTAAATATATCATTATTAAGCCATAATATTTCCTTTATTGTTTATCCCCAATATTTCATGTTAATATCACAATATTAAACATAGTGTAACTTAAATACCCAACTTAAAAGTTGACCCTCTATAATAGTGTCTCTTTATAGTCCAAAGTCATGGAGATGAACAAATGGATCAGTGGTTAAGAACATTTATTTTTCTTCCAGATGGCCCTAGTTCAATTACCAGCATAACCTTGGCAGTTCACAACCATTTTTAACTCCAATTACAAGATAAACAATGTCATTTTCTGTCCTGTGTATAATGTATATACCCATAATTATATTTAATTTAYATTAATCATTCCAATTTTTACATCTCAAATGATAAATGACATTTGTCTTCCTGGTTACCCCTCCACAATCCTCCTATCTCACATGCACTCTCTGCCCACATCCATTGGCTTTATGAGGGTGCTCCCCTACCCACCCAGCCACTCCCACCCCACTGCTCCAGCATCCCCGTATTCTGGGAAATCAATCCTACATAGGATAAAGCACTTCCTCTTCCACTGATGTCATGCAAGGCCATCCTCTGCTTCATATGTATCCAGAGCCACAGATCCCTCCCTCTACACTCCTTGGTTGGTGGTCTAGTCCCTGGGAGCAGGAGGTGGTCCAGCCAGCCAACATTGTTCTTCTGATGGTATTACAATCCCCCTCTGCTCCTCCAGTCCTTCCACCAGCTCCCCCAGGTTCCCTAGCTCAGTCCGATAGCTCCAAGCATCTACAACTACATTGATAAAAGTGCTGGCAGAATCTCCCAGGGATAGGAACACCATTTTCCTGTCAGCAAGCACCTCTTTGGCCAACAATAGTGTCCAGGTTTAGTGTCTACAGACAGATTGGATCCCCAGGTTGGACAGTCCCAGGATGGCCCTAACTTCAGGCTCTGCTTCATTTTTTTGTCCCTGTCTTACTTTGGACAGGAATATTTCTGGTTTAAAAACTTTGAGATGAGTGGGTGGCTTCATCCCTTGACCAGGGGGCCATGCCTATCCACTGGAGGTGGCCTCTACAGGTTCTATCTCCCCTTTGCTGCCCATTTTGGCTAAAGTCATCCCAGTTGGATAATGGGAATCTCTTGCTTCCCTGGTGTCTAGGACCCACCAGTGGCTACCCCCAGTTCCTCATCCACCACTGCTACATATTTTTATTCAATTTCCTGACCCTCTGTACCTCTCTCCTGTCCCCTCCAGTACCTGATCTTCCCCTTCCTTTTTTCCTCCCCATTTCTCTCCTTGCCAGTTCTCCACTCCTTCTACAGCCAACAACTAACTTGTTACACCCCCAAAAATTCTACCAAGGAACTCCTACATCTGATAAACAACTTAAGCAAAGTGGTTGGATACAAAATGGATTCTAACAAATTTGCAGCTTTCCTCTACTTGAAGGATAAATGGGCTGGGAGAGAAACTAAGGAAAGGACATCCTTCATAATAGTCATAAATAATATAAAATATTTTGCTATGAATCTAACCAAGCAAGTGAAAGATCTACATGACAACAGCTTCAAGTCTCTGAAGAAAGAAATCAAAGAAGACCTCAGAGAATGGAAAGATCTAACATGCTCATGGATCAGCAGGATTAATATAGTAAAATGGTCATCTTACTGAAAGCAATCTACAGATTCAATGYAATCCCCATCAAAATTCCAATTCAATTATCCACAGTGTTAGAAAGATGAATTCTCAAATTCATTTGGAGAAACAAAACAACAACAACAACAAAAACAGGAACGTGAAACCATTCTCAAAAATAAAAGAACTTCTGGGGGAATCACTGTCTCTGACCTCAAGCTGTATTACAGAGCAATAGTGATAAAAACTGCATGGTATTTGTACAGAGAGATTAATGGAATAAAATTAAAGACTCAGAAATAAACACTCACATCTATGGTCACATGATATTTGACAAAAAAGCTAAAACCATCCAGTGGGGGAAAAAACTACATGTTTAACAAACGGTGCTGGTACAACTGGTCTTTAATCATCCATTTGAAATTTTATAAGCCAGGCCTCCATGATTTGCACTGTTCTCAATATTATCTTCCAAGATCCTCCAGAACATCCCACAGAGCTCTTAACAAAGTCATTGCAAAGTCCTCCACAAAACATGGTCAGGTTGTCACAGGAATGCCCTACTATGCTGATACCAATTTCTGTCTTAGGGTTTTACTGCTGTGAATAGACACCATGACCAAGGCACTTTTTACAAGGAGAACATTTATTGGAGGCTAGCTTACAGGTTCAGAGGTTCAATCCATTATCATGAAGGCAAGAGCATGGCAGCATCTGGAAAGGCATGGGGCAGGAGGAGCTGAGAATTCAACATCTTCATCTGAAGCCTGCTAGTGAAAGACTGGCTCCCATGTAGCTAGGACAAGAGTATTAAAGCCCACACCCACAAGGCCAGACTTCACAACAGTGCCACTCCCTGGGCCAAGCATATACAAACCATCACAGCATATTCCCAAAAGATGCTCCAACATATAACAAGGACACATGCACCACTATGTTTATAGCAGCCTTATTTAAAATAACCAGAACCTGGAAATAACCCAGATATCCCTCAACAGAAGAATGGATACAGAAAATGTGGTACATTTACACAATAAAATACTGATCAGCTATTAAAAACAATGACTTCATGAAATTCACAGGCAAATGGATGAAACTAGAAAATATCTTCCTGAGTTAGGTAACCCAGACACAAAAGAGCACACATGGTATGTACTCAATTAAAGTGGATATTAGCCCAAAGGCTCACAAAGTAAAATACTTTTATAAAAAGACCCAAAGTCTCTCAACTGTGGGCTCCTATAAAATGAAAACCAGTTAAAATGCATTTTTTAATAAAAATCAAGAAATCCAAAATCAACAGAATAAATAACTTAGTGTGATTTTTGGAACATACTTCCAATATTTTGTGCCCCAAAGGGATTGGATAAGTCCAATTATTTGTCCCTGTTCTCCATACCACACAAAGACTAACTTGTGAGCTCTGGCCAGCTCTGCACCTATTTCTATTCCTGCCCTTGGCAGATGCCCCATACACAAGCCTTAGAAAGACTTATAAATGGGAATAAGGAAAATACTCAGGCACGAAGAGAAATTTAGACAACACCTACGATGCACAATGAAACTGAAAGAGGGTAGCCCAAGGTTGATATGAAACCACTTAGTTTATCCAATTACTGTACAAGATTATACAGCAGATGATAAGTAATTAAATGCAGTATTATAGACAGATTTAAGAAAGCAATCGTTTCCTATGATATATGTCCACCAAATGTATAACAGATTTTAAATTCATGAACAACTCAGAACAGTTATTCCCCCAAGACTTGCAAAGTCTTGCAATGAGAATACTGGAAACTATTTTCCAGTTACAATTGCAAACATGGTAGAAAGAGGAAGCTAGGGTCATTGAATAGTAAAATCAGGCTAGAGGCCTAATTTCCCATTTGCTAGGTGAAGGTCAATATGCTGAATTATAAAGACAGCTTGAATTTGATGATCATACAATGTGCATTTAGCAGCAAGTATTTAGCAGCTTTAAATGCTTGGGATAAGGATGGCAAGTCAGAAAAGAGGTTTGTCTGAATCATTTACTAAAATTATGCAATTGCCATTAGAAGTGTTTAGTTTTTTTTTTTTTTTTTTTTTTTTTTTTTTTTTTTTTTTTTTTTTTTTTTTTTTTTTTTTTTGCAAAGATTGCTTATAGAGTTTCTGTAAGGCAAAAGACACTGTCAAAAGGACAAATCGACAACCTACAAATTGGGAAAAGATCCTCACCAACCCCACATCAGACAGAGGGCTAATATCCAATGTATACAAAGAACTCAAGAAGTTAGACCCCAGAAA